>NW_019091401.1:188986-229143 GCF_001949145.1 Acanthaster planci
AAGGAGGGTTAAAGATGTAACAGTCAACAGCATCTCAGACACTGGGTGCTATGTGTCCCACATCATAGCAGTCAACAGTTTGGTTGCATTCAGCGGGGTTTTCATTTCTATTGAACTGTGCTGAATATTCGATTGATTATCCAATATCCGAATAGTACTTTGCAAATTTGAATATTCAAATGCAAAATTCATGAAAAGGGAGATTTTTTTTGTTTTAAATGAGAAAGATTGCACTATGGAGGCTTGTTTCAAATGAAAAGCGACAGAAATCTTACAATGATTCAAAAAGTAAATTATTCATTGAACACTTTAAAAAGGAAAAGCAATTTTCAATAGGACAAGAAGCATTGTTCATCTTGCAAAATCCTGGATGGAGATACTCCTACATTTGAGAAGCTTTTTGAGTGATTATAATGTACAATTGTGTCTGGTTTGCTCATCAACAATCTGCTGATCAGTACAACTGAACATTCGGTTAATCGACTGAATTGAGGGTCGAATATTCAAATAGTGAATTATTCAAATTGACTCAGCCCTAATTTAGAATTGTGTTAGCCAAAGAGCCCATGAGAGATCAGTTCAAAGGGTAGAGAATACTAAGCAAAACTGTCAACACAATTGATCAGACACACAAATCACACACTGATTTTCACTCTTTGCTTCAAATGTAGCTACTACGCTGTGTTCCGATATTCCATCCCATTTTGAACACAGCTGTTTCTGGAATTGGTGAACTCACGCATCCTGTTATTTCCTCTTGATGATACTTACCTAACATTCATAATGGTCTCTTCTTTGATCTTCCGAGAGACGTATTTGTTCCGGTTGCCGTAGACAAACTTGAGAGACTTTCGTATTCTACGCAGCCTCCGGGAACAGTAGCTTCTGCGGGTGACAAACAGCAAATGTGAAATACCTCATTATCCTACTGCACAGACACAATGCAACACTAACATTCCTCGCGCAAACAGAAAACAACTCAGGTGCATGGTGACAAGTTACAACCTCTCATAAATTACCTTGTGCACAACAACCCTTAGTTTAAATGAACTTTTGTCAAACTGGACATATGACACCACAGTCTGGGCTCCTTACTGTACATCCACACTGGGACATGCATAGCTCTTGAGTACCAGCTATGCAACTAACCCTTGCTGAATGTCTGTGTGCTTTTTCAGACCAGTCCAAGTTTCACACTTTTACTAGCTGCACTAACAGCACACAATGTTGATGTATGCCCCCTTGACGCTGAACCACCCAGCTGCATATCAGGGGTTCAGTAACACACAGGGCAAATGAAATGTGGGGAATAAACAGCTGCCTCCAAAAATAAAGAGGAAGCAACAATGAAACTGTGAAAGATTCACTGTTACTGATATCAAAAATGATAAAAAAATTAAGAAAATCATACCTCTATTTTTAAGAAACAAAAAGTGAGCACCAAAAATATTGTCTCATCTACCAAGAGTTGATGGGCTTCATACATTATAAACTTCCCCCCCTCCTTCCTTAACAGTGACAAAGAGCAAGACATGACATTCATGAACATCATGTCACCATGTCACACAAAGACCACTTTTGTGCACATTCAGATGAAAATTTACCAATTACTTGACATGGTCCAGCTATACTGTACCTGTATCTTTGGTAGTCTCCATGCCTCAAACCATGCTGTTGTTGAGACTCCTTGATAATCTGTAAAACTGTCGATTGTTTGAATCAAGGAAATTGATGTGTTTCATGATTTCATGATCAAATGTGCCAGCCGGAGGCAGGGGAATATGGCAGAGTGCACGATGTAAAATTGTGATTGGAAGGGTTAGTGGTGTAAACTTTGGGGTTATTGGTAAATGTGGAGCTTCACAACAGTATACCTTTGTAAAACATTTCCCACCTCCTACACACATACAGCTTAGTGGATAGCACATGTAATGCCATACTTCCCCACTTCCCAAACGGTCAAGCCGATTAGTGCACTGATCAGCAGTACAAAAGACAGTGTGGTTCCCTGAACAAAGATTCCCTGACTTGTCTTGATAGAATCTTGACGAGAATAGTGAAATCATCAAGACTGGTATCCTGACTGCTATATCCAATGTCCATTAATTTGCACCTGTGTTTGTACAGTGTGTGTGACACATCATGCTAACAGCCACAGTAAGCAGATGTGGGCACATTGCCATGTAATGGGAAACAAGGATGGTAAGAAAAAGCTCTGGATTTTGCTAAAAATTGCTGATTGCATGGTCCCAAACCATTGAGCACGCATGTTAAAGAGATATTAATTAGTGTAGATGGCTTTTGGGGGGAAATTTGCTTGAAAAGTGCAGTTTTAGGCACAGTTAATGGGCACATTCAAAATACCATAGAGTTTTGAAGAAATGATAATTTGGAATTCTGGGAGTAGTCTAGTCCAAACAACTTCGACTCAACTAATCACCTTTTTAAATATTTGGACATTGTCGGGCAATGGTAGAGTCCGAGCACCTTCCATAGGTGTTTGCTTCCATTAATTCATTTCACTCAAGACAGCTTGTGTGTTGTACCTCCATAAACTGTCTAATGTGCCTGGCTAAGGCTCATGTGAG
This sequence comes from Acanthaster planci, assembly GCF_001949145.1. Next base: position 191,575 of record NW_019091401.1, read on the forward strand.
AATCAGAGATTCCCATAATGATGGTAGGGTTTAGTCACATATGGAAAGAAGAGAAATTCCCCTTCAAATGGGACATGCTGTTGTCGTCGAGCTTGAAGTCGCCATCTTGTTCAAAAAGTGATTTGAACAGTATCCTTATGTCCTGGAAACGACGTCACACGGCACACCGGCCTAGCGGACCATTCACTGAAAGCATGTCATGTCAGCACACGCACGCCGATGACTGAATCCTGAGCGCCTTAAGTCCGGTGTACAGTTCCGAGGTAATCACAGCTGCCACTCAGGAATCAGTCACCGGCGTGCATGCCGACATGGTATGCTTTTTGTGAATGGTCCGCTAGGCTGGCGCACTGTGACGTTGTCTCCAGGACATTAACATACAGCTCAAATTGCTATGTGAACATGATTTGAACAAGATGGCGACATCGAGCTGACAAGACTTTTTCCAATTTGAAAGGGAAATTTCTCTTTTCTTCCCAAATACGAGTAAATCTCACCATCATTATTGGAATCTCTGATTGGCTCAATTGCAGAATACCCCGCCACCCCACATGATCAACCTCATAGCTAGGTACAAAGTGACACCCTCTTCTCAAGGGATTTTCACCTTGTTCTTGTACCCATGTAACCAGTCATTCCAGGGGTCGTTTTGTTAGAGTGGCGGGGTATTCTGCAATTACTCTCTCTGATTTTCACTTGGTCCATAGCTGGGTGCATTAGACAGTTTAAGGATCATTTTGGAGGTGAATAAGGAGGATTTTAATTCGGGGTAAGAGATATTTTGAGTGAAATGAATTAACGGAAGCAAAAGCCTATGGAAAATATTTGGACCCTTATACAGCCCGACCATTTCCAAATGTTAAAAAAGGCGATTTTTAGGGTCCAAGTTACTCGGACTAGCTAGGGGGCAAGTAGACTAATTCCCACATGGACCCACTATACTGCGCATCAATGCATTCCATATGGAACTCAAATTCTCAATTCTCATTATCAGGGTGAGGAATTTCTGTAGAGATGTATGGGGGTTACAGCACTCAAACGTCTTTGTTAGAAACTACTACAGGAACCAGAACTCCTGTTTTTACAAAGGATACCTTCTAAGGTATAGGACACGTTGCTTTCTGGTGGTTCAGGCTTCGTTTCTTCTTGATCCGGAACGGTGGCTTGTTCTTCGACCTCCATTTTGTCAGCTACACGTGGATAACCATTTGTCACCAAGAGAGGGCGCTATTAAAATTTAACGGCGCAAGATAATCATGCATATGTTCTGCAGCTGCAAGCTGCAGTAGTGCGAAGAGGGCGCTGTCAGTGTTTAACGGGTGCCTGTTTAGGTAAAAAAGTTTTCGAAGACCAGTGTGTTTTGAGCAACAACATAAAAGTATTTAATTTCTTCTAATCTTCTTATAATCTTCTTGTGTTCGAAGGCCTGATAATTATAAACGTTTTGACCAAGTCTGACAGTCTTTTTTTCAATGATGACGTTTTTCTCAAGGACTGAGGATTTTGAGGCTGTTTCTGTATAAGTTAGGTAAACTCAGGCTTTCGTGCTCAACTTTGGACTGGACTGGAAAGTATATATCCAGCAAGAAATGAGACAGAGAGGGTACCCCCAACATGTCCAATCGCTATACACACTTCCGACTATTGTTGCCTGACATATCCCCCTCCCTAGATGTCTGAAAAGAATTAAGACCAATATAAAGCGCGGGGGGGGGGGTTCTCCCCATCTCATAAAAAAATCTTGCTTGACATGGGACAGTAGCTTAATCAAGACAGGGCAAGTAATGTGACAGAATGTAAACACACTGGAGAATTATTTCAACAGCAAAGCCGGGCACTGACATGATGAATGCCAAGTCGGGATGTGAAATCTACTGTAACAAAAATATTCCCGAATCGACCGTTATCTGAACTGATTGTCTAAATTTGTGAAAATGGATGAATGGATAAATGGATGAAAATGATATTTTGCGACAAACAAGATACCTAACTGGCTTTGCACCAACGAGCGGAATTTTTTTTAAAGATTGTGATCATCTGGATTTAAGGATTACTTTTGGGGAGAACTATCGAGTTGCCCCTCCCCCCCAAAATGAAGCTGCGAACTAAGATCTATTATTTTTAAAAAAAATAGTGTCTCAAAGACCTCGGGAACAATTGATGAGGGTGTAATATTCTCGTGCATTTGCTTTTGAGTAACAACAATAATGCATGCCACTGTGCGAATAGCGATGACCAATGCTATCGCCCGTGCACGCTGGCTTGGTTTTCTATTTTGACGAGTTAAAAGTGATACGGGAATTAGTCAATCGGCTTACTTTCAAGAATTGTTTTAATCCTTCCAATCAAGACCACCGTGTGTTACTTTGAGTGTGTTTGAGCCGCCACTACATGAATTACTACATTAATCAATTCCATTTTCACACTTTGTTACAGCCTCAGTTTTCAAAAGAAATGATTTTTAAGCATCTGTAGACTATATTCATGACAATTTAAGTCCAAATACCTACCTTATATTTGAAGATAATTCGCAATGGTGTGAAATTATAGAACGTTTACGAAAATTATTACTGGATAGTACTTATCTAAATTACAGAAATGTCGCAGTCCTTGGGACATTTGACAATACTCCTAAGCCTCCCAAAATAATTATTAAAAAATCGGGGCAATGTTGGGAGGGACAACATTTAATTTAACCCGTGGGTGGATTTTTTTTTTCAAAATTTTAGATTTCGTTCTTGAAGTGATCAAATTTTTTTCTCGTTTTTAATTAAAATGACACCTTGCATCTTATGATTCAGGGCAACAAAATTGATACACATACACATTATTTAGCTGCCAGCGTCAGTAGTTGGAATAATTATTTTAAGTAATAAGCACATTTGCCACAATCAATTGCGGAAATCAATTTTTAAAGATCAAATCATTTTTTGCCAAAATGAAATCGGATTTGCTTGCATTCAAATTACCTTGGGGCGAAAGAAGGTTTCTCCTGGTAGTTTTGGGAAGGACGTATAGGACACATTGGTATTTTCATCGGTCTAGAATTTTTTTCACAGGCCCTGGCCTTCGAAGTTTTCGTAGGAGCCCTCACCACACATTCAGTACGGAAGCACTTATGGGTGCAGACCACTAATTCAAGTGAGAATTTCTGTCCAAGCTCATTAGCATTAAAAGTGCCCCCCGTATCTTTCGAAAAAGGAGATTGTTTGGCTCCCAAAATGGAGAGATTGTGCAAATCGTTGCCAGGATCAACTCCCTGGGTCTTTGAGCTTTCATATGAGTGCAGAATGGCTAAAAACTACGGTTGAAAACTGGTCCTAAGTGCCCCAGAAAGTTTACGGTTGCCATTTGAAAAATGGCTGCACTCACACCTCGGAAAAATCACTTTGTGGGGGGGTGATTTTGTTTTGTGGGAATAGTTGAAAATGTAATTGGTTAACCCACATAAAATTGAAAAGAAATTGAAAGATTTGTGACCAGCCAATAATTTCAGTTTGTGTTTCAGAAATCTCAGGGATGTTGGCATGCCTGTTATTGGGCCGTGAACAATGCTGATTTTACACGGTTTTCAATGGGGCTTGAATTAGTGGAGTGCACCTCTAGGACCATTTTTCAACCATTTTAGCAATTCTGCTCTCATAAAGATCAAAGACCCAGGGAGTTGATCTTGGCAACGATTTACACAATCTCACTACTTTGAGGCCAAATAATATCCTTTTTCAAAAGATGCTGCGGGGGCACTTTTAATGCCAATGAGCTGGCCAGAAATTCTCACTTGAATATTGTAGTGGACTGCACCGCCGAATAGAGTTTGCGTAAACGTTGAGGGCGTCAACAAACGCGACGCCACCCGGGCCGTGAGGGCAACTACCGTGTCGATACCCACTCGCCATTTTGTGGTTGTGGTTGTAGAAAAAAAATGATGTCAATGTCAGGATTACGTCCAGTTTTTGCCGGATTGTCGGTATGTTTCGAGATTAATTTGAATACATGTGTAATACAAAGGGTTCAGTGTTTTGATCGTACTAGTAATAACTGCGATAAGTTTTTATTTGCATAGTTGAAATGGAACTAAAATTTTAAGTGAAAAGCCGGGTTTAGCGAGTTGGTCGTAAGATTTGAATTGGATTTTCCATTAAATTCGATTCGTGAAGATATGATTCCTCTTGTAAACCTAATGAGAATTCCACAGATCATGTTGTCTTGCTCGGGTACAGCTATAGAATACAAGGCCACTCGGTTTTGACTTAGATTTTTTTCGACCATCTACATTCATTTTGTGTTGCTTCGTTCTCAAAAAGAACTCTTTCGACATCGTAGCCCCATAGCCTCCAACCGAGCACTCGATTTGGACTTCTTCCTGGAGACACTCCCATTCAATGCAATACCATAGCCAGTGGTTCTAGGGGTGGCCAAGTATTCTATAGTTTCTCCCTAAAAATAGAGCATAATGTTGTCAGGATTGTGAGGCACTCTCTGTTTGCCTCACAGATGCAACTTTTCATTGCTTTGTAGCCTATGGCATTCTGAATGTGCCGGTTTACTCTGTCTAAAAGTGCACTTTTTCAGTCAAATCCTCCCTGAAATAGCCATGATCATCTTAAGAGTGTATAGGCATCAAGCCTACCTGATTTGGAGCAATATGGAGTGATATGGCCAGGCAATAATCTACTTCTTTCAATGCAGTGAAGTCAGCGACTTTTGAAGTTATGCTGAAATTGTAATTGCACGTGCTTTGTTTCACCATATGATTATCAAAACTTTAGGCTTATTGTGACTCTTCATATCGATATTTATGTTTATATTGTCTTTGTAGTGTCAGACAATCTTGAGTGTCAGACCACGGACTTAGGTCATACAATCTCTTATCGATGTGTTTGTTGCGTTTGTCTAATTACTCCAAAGTTAAGCCTATGAACTATCAAGACGCTACAAGCAAATATAATTGCTAAAGGAAAATAAAGAGAAACATGCATTTTTTAAATTGCTTTCTCCAATAAAAGTCAAGTTTGGAAGTGGATTCACAAAAGTAATGGCTCAAAACAAGAGGATTAAAATGGAACAGAAGACCTACATGTACAGGGATCCTGTAGAGGACTACAGCCGAAACTTTGATAAAAATTAAAAGGAATGATATTGTTTCTTTCATTCGTCCAACTTTTTATTATCAAATTCATTGTCATGTGGTGTCAGTCCAGGCCACTGATAAGAAAGGCGCCTTGTTTATGTCAGAGTTTCCAAACACAGGCACAGCTGGGGCGAAGTGGAATGGGATGAGGTGCTGGTGGGGCACCGTGGGGATGGGCTAAGTACCAATGGGGCAAAGTGGTTCAGGGCCAAGTGACATGGGGCAAAGTAACCGACGCCCCTAAGGACTAGATTTTTTTTATCATATTGTGGGAAAGTGAATAAATGAAACAAAATAAAGAATAGGGAGGCTCTGCTTGTTTGTTTCACTAAGTTGTTAAGGATCTTACAGCTTGTGTGTTTGTCCAAAATGAACCTTTGCTGTCAAGGCAGTAATTGCTTCATTCATTTACACTATTTTGTCATTTTGTGGAGGACGTAGCTGTGCATATGGAGAAAATGTTAAATTCCTACCACTTTTGGCAGTTGCTGAGAGGTCATTTCTCTTAAGGTGTCTTAAATGAAAAGATTACCAGGTGATTGATAATTAACCCTACTTGTCCAGTATCCATTAAACTCATTGTGTGCAGTGTCTGGCTTGCTCTGGCTTGCTCTACCAAGTGTTGAATTATGCTTGATCTTGTCAGGTTTGGGACTGCTTTAGTGCATGTCATCCTATACTGCAGAGACCCATCCATACCAGAACGGTATTACTCAAACTCTGAGTCACTTTGTTGGAGTTTATCAGGTTTGGTACAGTGACCTGCATGTACATGTGTCTGTTGAAGTTTGTTGGGTTCAGAATGTTCCCTAGTGCAAGAGCCTAGGGTGTTAGGGTTAAATCTGACCAAAGACATGTCATGTCCATTGATCATACCCAATTAAATATAGATCTGGCTAATGGCAGGTACAGTTTGTATACTTTGAAGCTGGAAGTGCGTAGCAGTGTTAACATTTCTGGACTGCTCAAATTAAGCCCATAATCTAGGGACTCTCAATACTGTATGTGGTAATCCTTAAACTCTGGGCATAACCTGTTAATGGCTCTTCATACCCTACTGTCCCTGAATCCTCCATTTCCAGTATATTTTTCACACACCTATGGGAGTTGGAGCTGACATAGTTATGATCTCAGTAGTGCAGAGTGTTCAAGACGGATCTTTTTCAAAACTGGAAATAAGACTTTGTCTTTGCCGCTTTGAAACTTTTGATAGAACTTGACAGTTAAAGAGTGAATAACACTTGGCCCGAGTCTGGCTCAAGTCAAGGCAGCTGGAACTTCCCAAAACATTTGTGCTAAAACTATGTTTATCCTCATCTGGTTATTTGTAGAGGAGACTGTACGCTGCACAGGTGGCAACAGCTACCCAGTCAGCTGACAAAACCCCTCTCCCACAGGAATCTGTACAGGTAGGTTGCTGTGAAATCATGACACATATGCAAGTGATGAAGATTTTCCTCCAATGTTTACAGTGTGTTCATTTGGAATGGCCTCGAGCCCACATCATTAGGTGGAGCTTTTCGTCATGAGAGATGTCCGTAGCACCCTGGGGTGTCGCCCTCCAGTGACCAATATGTATGGGTCACTCCATGGGGTTGGGGCACAATTTGTATAAATGAACAGCTATTTCCCTGCATGTGGATTCCCAACTGACATTGTTATACATCTTGCAAGGCTGAATACAGAGGTGTGTGTTATTTTTACAGAGTAAATGACCTACCTTGCAGGTCATGACAAGTGGTAAAAGTTACCAGTGTAACAAGGACACCGTCACAAATTGTACTTCAACCTCATGGAATGACCCGTATACATGTATTTCACTGGTGACCTCCGTAAGATGCGCACATGAAGATCAGAAGCATTAGCACTGTTCTGTCTCAGAACTCTTCTGACTTAAATCAGGTTACCCAAACCCCTGTAATAGCAAAAGGAAAAACGAGTTTTATTTTTTCTTTCCTGCTAAGGTTTCCAAGTTGAACAATGGCTTGACAGTAGCTTCGTTAGAGAACCACTCCCCAGTCTCTCGTATTGGCCTGTTAGTCAGTGCCGGTTGCCGCTATGAAAATACCCAGAATCTGGGCATTACCCACTGTCTGCGCAGCTATGCCAATCTGGTAAGTTAACCTGGAGTTTCCTCCTCTGTGGAATTCCTTGAGGATTGCGCCTTTTACGTTATTAGAATGTGCAGTGTGCATATCAGATTGGACAGATCACTTTAGAAAATTTTAGAATGGTTTCAAAGAAATTTGTCAGTCCTGAAAAAGGTACACTCATAGCTCCTGCATGAAGCCTAGACATGGAATGTGTTTACTAACACAGTAAACCTACAGCGTCTGTGTCATTGTCTTGATATTGCCTTGTTTTTTTAGACAACAAGTAATGCAACAACCTTCAAGATCACCAGAGGTTTGGATGACATTGGGGCCAGCCTGGAAGCAACCACCACTCGGGATCACATGCTGTACTCTGTACAGTGTCTGCGAACTCATATGTAAGTTCAAACTGGCAATGGTTTCAATCCTGACAACCCCAAGCCACTCAAACTACCAACAGTAGGTGTTGCCAAGTTGGACGTGGATCTGTGGGGGGGATGACCAAAAAGAAATAAAATAAACCCAGCCCCAGGGGGGGGGGAATTCCTGGATCTGCCCCTGGAAGTTTTGGCTGATTCATTACCATACATTATGAACTTGTTATTCAACTTTATTGGATGGACAAAAGGCTAAGGTTGATGATGATTTTGTTTGAGTGGGAATACCTGGGGGAACATTCCATCGAGTGGCTGGCTAGTGGTACCATGTGTTGGACTGTGCTTGATCTTGTCAGGTTTGGTACTACTACTCTGTAAGTCACCCTTCTACTTCATAGACCCATCCATATCAAATGACTCAAACTTCAGCAGCATTGGCTTGTTGGAGTTTAACAGGTTCTGTCCTGTCGAGTACTGATTACAGTGACCCGCTTGTAGCTGTTGAAATTTGTTAGTTTCTGTATTGTTTCTGGTTCAGTAGCATAGGGCAGTTGTGTGAGGCATCAATCAGCTTGTCATGTCTTGACAAGTCTGTTTTATTCTTCCTTCCCGTAGAGACACTGCAGCCTCCTTCCTCCAGGCAGCAACCACCGGTCAACAGTTCCGACCCTGGGAAATCAAGGACTACAGGCAAAGAGTGCTTTTTGATTTGGCATCGGTCAGAGACCAGCTGCAGATTGGTAAGGGAAATAGGGCCAGGGTTCCCAGCCATCAGGGAAAACCTGGAGTTTTGAGGAAAATGGTTCAAATCAGGGAAATTTTGGTGACTTTTAAGCGGAAATAGGTTGACAAAATCATGCTGGACATTTGAAATTCCGCTAGGGAAAAATCAGGGAATTACGTTTTCATGAAATGCTGGGAACCCTGAGGGACATTTATCAGGATTCATAGCCATTAAAGAATGTATTTAAAAACAGAAGGATTCCCTGTGTTAAGTTTGGTAGTACAGACCCTGAGTAGCCCTGCTGGGATCAGAAGTTGCTTATTGTATTACTGTACGTATTCAGTATTCAATGCAAGTGGCAAGATGCACTGTGTAACTGGATATAGCCAAGGCTTGTGTATGTCCAGTGCACTGCGCAGAGCAGCAAATCATTTTTGCCCTGTGTTGCATGGAGAATGGCATTCATCATTTGTGGTTTTCGTTGCAGTTTAGCAGGCTTTGATTTGGGGTTAGGGCTGTTAGGACAATGAAGTCTGCTATCAGAATCTATAGTTTGCAACCTGTAATCGTCACACGATTTGTCGTTGACTTGGCAGAGGTTCTGGAGAATTTGCATGCGGCTGCCTTCAGAGACACCGTGGGCCGATCGCTGTATGCACCAGAATACATGGTGGACAAGATTGGTACTGAGATGCTGTTAGATTACGTCAACAACATGTACACAGCTGAAAATACGGCCCTGGTTGGCATTGGTAAGACCAGGCATAGTTGAGGAGTCAATGTATACATAACTGCAGATGAATGACCTCTGTACTGATAAAAGGATTCATATACTGTAGCCATATTAAAATGTCCTTTTGTGTATCAGTGTTATTTTATCCATACTTTTGGGAATGATTACCCCGAAAACTAAACTTGCAAGATAAGCAACAAATGACTTCTGAAAGTCCCCACAAGCAGGAATGTGCATGTATTTCTTGCTTAGAATGCAGTAAGCAACAGATCATTGTTTGAAGGCCGACTAGGATAGAGTAGCCAGTGGTTGTATGTGTGCTCAAAAATTGAGTTTCCTGATGCTAAGTAATAAAAAAAATCAACAACTGTTTTTAGGTGTGGATCACGGAGACCTGAAGTCATTCGGTGAGAAGTTTGATGTGAAAAGGGGTGTGAAGACAGAGACACCAGCAGCTAAATACGCAGGTCAGTGGGAATGCATGGATAGAGATTTTCTTTCCCTCCCAAATTTAGTAAGACCTGCTTTTTATGTTAGACTGAGAGCTTAGAAATGTTTTTGAACACTCTGTTTTAAAGACTTGGCACAATTCTCTTAGAGTTGTTCTCAAAGGAATAGTCCAGGTATTCTCACCGAGAAGCATTTTAAAGTCCTGTTTGAATAATTTGAAAGACCTGGTTTGTGTTTAAAAAAAGAGGACGGTCTGTCTTTGATTGAACCTGAACCATGCAAAATCTAACAGGATTCCATTTGATTTACACCCTGGGGATAAGGAGTGAACTGGATTCTTGAAGGAACATTCTAAATGAACAAGACACAATCCAACTTTTAAGAGTCATTTTTGTAAATGTTTCGTCTTGACAGGGGGTGAGATTCGCACCCAGCGGGACTCACCTTACTCCTACGCAGCGGTAGCCGTGCAGGGCGCCAGCCTGAGTAGTAAGGAGCTACTCACCCTAGGTGTCCTGCAACAGCTGATGGGGGTGGGACCTTACATCAAGTGGGGCAGTCAGCAGGCATCGTCCAAACTAAACCAGGCTGCCGGCAAGGCTACCATGTTGCCATTCTCGGTAAGGAAGATTGTCGCCACCTAATGTTCATGTTAGAAAACTTAAGTGTTTGCAGAGTTTGAAAATGTCTGGTTAAATGTTAGGCTTTATGCACGAGATTCCAAAGTAGGTCAGTAATTCAAGAAATTCTGCATTGTTGTCCAACAGGCAAGCTGTTTCAACATGTCCTACAGTGACACAGGTCTATTTGGGATATTTGCTGTCACCCAAGGTGACCAGATGGGAACTGTGAGTAACTTGATATTGTTGGAATGGAGAATCAGTGTTTGTCTGCACTTATGTTAGATCACAGTCAGTGATGTGAACTTTGGCCACACAGGTACCACCCACCAAATTTAGTTGATAATTTGACAAAGTTTGATGCGCACAAAGTGGAAATGCCATCTTAATATGCCTGCTTATCTGGCTACCAGCCTTTCTTGAAAAAAGATTTTCAGTAATAGTCACTTGAGATTAGGTTAAAGGTCCTGTGTTGGATTGTTAATGTTGTTTTGTCATGTGATGGTCTTAAGAGGCCTTGACTTCTCAAATGATTCCTGAAAACTCAGTCTCACATTGTTTTCATTTTTTATGTTGGTATTCATAAATTTGTATAGTGTTCTGGAATGATCAGAATTTCAGACATTCAAGTATGAATGGTTGTTCTTGTCAGATGCTGAAATCAATGGTAGGCCAGATGGGAGCTATCACCAAGGGAAACATTGAAGACAAGGACCTGACCCGGGCAAAGTAAGATACTAATGTATGTCATTTCCAGACTTTAACAGTGACGCCAGTTAAGTTCATCCCAAATCAAATCCTTTGTTTTGCATACTCTGGATTGTACTGCTCAGACATATTCTAGCATCTTAGGATCAGACTGAAAGAGAGAATGCAGCTTTGGCTACTTGAGTGAAGTCCACCTCAGCCCTGAACTATACAGCCTTTCAGCTAGAGACCTGTATCAAGGCAGGGTTTATGAGGACTTGGCTCCAGCACTGGTGTGGTGTTCATGATAAACGCACTGTTAAATTTGCTTCTTTTTGAAGGAACCAGCTCAAAGCAGCAATCCTGATGAACCTTGAGAACCAGTCCACCATCTTTGAGGACATTGGGGTACAAGCCCTCTGTACTGGAGACTATGTCACCCCGGCAGCGATGATAGCTGAGGTAGATGCCATCACTGGACAGGATGCACTTCAGGTAAGCTTGACTGTCAGCTGAAGAGAGAGTGGTTTTAGTTTAGGAAAATGGAAGGCTCCTAAGACGTGTGTTTAACCCCTTCACGCCGGGACGCGGATAGAGATTAAAAATTGAGATCCTCAGCCCGCTTTTCAGCTATTATTCTCGGCCCACGCTCGAGCAAACACGGTGAAAGAAGGCAGACCCTGGCTCTTGTGTATATGGTAATTGGTCTTTGTGCGTTGCCCAGAAATGAAAAGACCGAATTTGCATCATAATCACCAGCTTCACAATAGTCCCCACTTAGAAAAGAGGCAACGGGAATGTGGAAGCTTGAGTAGAGCCATATGCTACCGAACAATCAGCCTTTTCACCGTGTAATTCAAAGCGTGCAGAGCACGCAGGGCCACAAACCGAGAATCTGCAGTTTGGCAGGTGGCCTTTGTGGCCAAGCAAGGCTGGAATTCTTGGAGTCGGCTTTCGGGAAGAAATTCCCGTCGTCATGGGGTTAAGGAAAGTACATTTAACTCATTGTTTCAGACCCGGGAATGCTTTTATTCAGAATAGTCATCGGGTCCATTTTTATAACGGGGTTTGCTCTTACACTGACATATAACACTGGATACTCAGTGTTATATATATGAGTATGGCCGCTGCACAACTGACCAACTTATGCCAGTCCATAATATTTTTTATAACACACCTCAGTCCAATGTGTAAAGTAAGAAATGAAACTTTTTATTAAGGTTTTCGTAACTGAACTGATATTTATTCAACCATGAACTATAATTCAGCAATTTGAGGATTGTTTTATTTATCCAGAATTCAATGTTTGATTTGCTGTTCACTGTGCTTGTTATGTGAGGGCACTGTAACCAGTCTCAAATATTTTGTAACTGGGCACTATCCAACTCGAGCAGAAGCACCGCCTCATCAGGTAAAAAGAGCCATATTGGTCAGGAGGGTTCATTTTGTTGGAAGTGATGCAGGTGTAACGTGTGCATTTTGTAGTCGTTCATGAATCATTGACGTTCAGTTCCGACAAAAGGAGTCTCCGTTGCTGAGAAAAATGGGCCCTCTCTTGGTCTAGCTCGAGGCTCATACTTTGGAAATTGCAAGCGTGATGTCTTGTGTGCATTAGCCTGTATTAGCGAGCCCCATGTGACCTTGTTTTGGCCACCCAGAATAAAGAACCAACAAGAGGTGTGTTATATAGTGCAATAGTGCTTTGAATAGAGGTTAGCACGTCTGTGACATTTGGATCTTGTTTATGTGTTAGGTTGCCAAGCGGATATTCAATGGTAAGCTGTCCATGGCTGCCAGCGGAGACTTAGGTAACACCCCTTACTTAGACCAGCTCCTCAGTGCATAGGCATGCTTCCTCTTCTTCAAAACCACCCGAGGTAGGATTGTCCAAAGGGAAATACAGAAGGAAATTTCATGGAATTTTTATCAAGATAACTTGCAGATGATGATGGCAGACATCGAGAAGTTCCCTGCGGAGCGTTCTGTTCATTTTAGCAACTAGCAAGTTGTCTTGGGTTGAGATTTTTGTTCAGGGTTACGTGGCAGATGTATACATGATAAGAACTGTAATAGGCTTTTCAAGAGTTTCCAGTTTGGCATCTCTTAGGGGTCAGAGATACACGAAAACCTATCACCTGATGAAAGTGGAAAGAAATGGAGAAACTGGCCTTTATGACGGTTGTTTACGTTGATGTCATTATATCAAATCTTTATCACTGACATAGCAGTTTGCCAAAAAGATTCAGGGAAGTTATGGAATGGACTTAAGGTATTTGGAAAAGGTCCTTTTGTTTTTACACATAAATACGCATATCCATAAATACAAAAAACTACAACTTGTGCTTTTATCATTCATGATATCGTTCACTTTGAAGTTAGGGAAAATTGTTTGAATACACTACTGATCAAGATGGTTAAACAAGGGAAAACTCTTTTCATAGATTGTATTGTTGAACATTTTATTTATTCTCGGCTTGTTTCATCGTTTGCCTGACTGACTTTTGGAGAACAGCAGAACACTGTCTCTATCACATTGCCGTTTCCACTAATCATTATTTGTAGTTTTCTCTAATCCCAAAGTCTGACTGCATCCATTTTTATTCTGTGAATATGGCAGGTGGATTGCCAGAGTAAAATGAAATTAAGGTTACAGAATAAAAAATGCTAGTATCTTAATAAGAGTAGAGATGCAAGTAAGAACTGTTGAGTGGCCGGAACCCATTATCAATTTAGTATAAAAAGCAGACCCACTTTCCGTGTGAAGTGTACATTGTATTTGATTTGGATGTTATGTTGAATTGATTGATTGAATAGCCATCAAATAAAAATAGTGTTACATTGGAATCAACATGTGTTTGGAAAATCAGAATTACCTCTTCTATCAAGGATGCAGAAAACCAGACAAATCAAAAGTTGCTGTGTAATCTGCGGGCTCCGAACAATACATCCTTTATCACAGCAGACATCAGTGGTTTACGGAGCTCGTTTTCAGCAATGCTTTTGATGCCTTGCCTTTGATTGTTGAGTAAAGTGCCCAGACTATTAAACGTGTCCAAATATTATGAAACTTGGATTGCACACACACAGTGACTGAGATACCAGAGAATAACTTGGTGTCAAACACGCTTTCATCTTCACAAACTTGAGGGTATCTCTTAAAACCATTAATGAGAGTGATGGTCTTTTGATACGAATTATTAAACTGGGATTCTTTTAACCTTCAAATGACGATCTGGTCACCCGTCACTATCTTATTCTTGTGAGATTGTTCAACGAAATTCCTTGAAAATTTTCATAGATACGGAAAAAGCTACATATGTCGGTGGCTAGAGTTCGTCCCACTTGGGCAGATGGAATTCTTCCCACTGGATTAAGCCATCTTTGTTCTTGTCCACTTCTTCCATCTTTTCGTCCGTCAGTTCATCTACTATTGGTGCTCCCCGTGGAAACATCTCACCATCACCAACGAAGGAATCGTACAACTGTTTGAAAAAGGAGAAGGACTATTAACCAATAACTATTACTGAACTGTGTAGAGAATTTCATCACTTCCCTCCAACGTGGCACTTTTCCTGAAACACATATCCCACTGAGCCAGGTTGGTATTTCAAAAGGCTAGGTCTTTGGGGAATAAAAGTGCTCGCGTGAGTCAGCGTATGGGAGCGCTGATAGGACAGACCATAGAGATCATAATGGGACAGACTATCGCGCACGCGTGCTGCTGTTCCTGAATAGCCTCAGTTGTTGCATTTAGTGGGACCGTTGTAATAATTGCTCCTCTTACTTTGGCTATGCCAGTCCATCATCTTTAATCCCTAACGCTGGTGGTTATTTCCGCCCCTTCTCTAAAGGACATAACGTATTTTCTAAAACACTAAGGACATGATAGCACCTGTTGTTAAATCAATGACCCTGAGTTTTACGCCATTACCATTTAGGCCGCACTCTAGGGGAATGGAGCTATATTCACCCACCTCTTCTCGCTGTATGACGCCGTCATTGTTCCCGTCCATCCTCTTAAACATGTTGGGCATGCCCTTCTGATAGTTTGGCACGGCACCCAGTAAAACCACCTCAAAGATCAGGTCTTCACCCCTGGGAATCTTGTCCCCTGCACAGGTCAGAAAGTGATTAATTCATACAGAGACAGGAGGTGGAGGAAAATGAACATATTTGGACGATTGTTCCTGCGCCAATTTTCATTTTGAAATGAAATTGTACCCAAACTAGATTATTCTACACTGTGTTAGTTGTGTCTTGAACCGTTCGATCCTTTTTACATGAAGATTAAGGCCTATATCACTGGCTGTTGGCAGAACTAGGGGGTAGGCCCTACACCTTGCAGGTGGGAACTTGGGGGCCTCATTTTCTGGAGGGATACTCATTAGGTTCGGTCAAACTAAAACACCGATCGAGGCAAAAACTCTACTCTTATTTCTGAACGGGGTTTGGGGGTTGGACACACGGGAGGGTAGACCTTGAGCGTGGAACCCTTGTTCCCTATACCACCTGCTCCCTAGTTTTGCCTCTGGATGGAGTTCACCAACCTTTGAATTCCTCCCGGCCGTTCCGGACCAGGGAAGCCGGTACGGTGAGGCGGCGCCGCTCCCCAATGCACATGCCGATGATTCCAAGCTCTAGCCCCTTGATGGAGTCCCCTATGCCCATGCGGAACGGGATGGACAGTCCCTCAGATCCATCTTCCTTGTACCTAAAACCCAAACATGGAGTGAGAATGTCGCACCTTTGTTTATTAACCCTGATGCTTCGACGCTTTTGTCAAACGTCCTAGAGCGGTCTATTTAAGTTTACTCAAAATGCACCTCTGCAACTTCGTGCATGCCACATGACAGCTCATACAATTGGAGAGATTTAGGGAGTTACGAGAAAACAGCGGTAAATTTTCTTCCTCATTGGACCTCTCAACACCTAAAAAGGAAGAAGAGATTGCTTTATTCTGTGTGTAATGTGATTGAGTTCACGCGTGTTGCAACTTGAGATGACCGACTCTTGGCAAATCCGCTTTAAAAAGTTCCTTCATATTAATTGCATGTAGACCTACATGCATGTAGAAATGAGTAGGTACCTCCTCTTATTACAGAAGCAAGATACAAGTTCTGTTGTCTAACTTTACCTTGTTGAATGAAAAAATAAATAAGTAAACCCACACACAGGGTTGGCAAATGGCCGTACTCACGTTGTGATGAATTCACTGTTATCCGAGGCCTTGAATCCCCGCAGATGTACCGTGACGGAATCGTCATTAGTCGCCTTGAGTCTATCACAAAACTTTCCCTCTTCGAGAACCTCAACCTTGACAAGGTGTCTCTCCTCTTCCCCCTTCCTCGGAACCTCTTTTTTCTTCTCCCCTTTGCCCTCGTCTTCGTCACTTGCCTTCTCGTCTGCGCCTCCCTCTGCTTCTTTCTCCTCGCCTACCTCAGTTTCATCTTTATCTCTGGGTGCTTCCTCTTTGTCTAATTTCCCCTCCTGTGTTTCCTCTGCGTACTTCTCCCCGGGAGCCTTATCGTCGTGCCCCTTCGTTGATACACACTCGTCCTTACTAACGCAAACTCCGTCCGCGTCTTTTATAGCGTCTTTGGTTTTCACGCCATTCTTTGTCTCCGTATCTTCAGCATAGACAAAGGATATGACGAAAATACACAGCATTGCCACTTTTTGGAGATTCATTTTTGATGGTAATGAAAGCGCAAGGATGCAAATTGACCAACAGTTGCAACTGCAAAAACGATCACTATAATTGTATCGTTTCAACTGCTCAGTAATTTATTGTTTAGTCAAGTGTAATGTTACACGTGTACAATTTACCAGAAACTGACGAAAGTGTGCTTTTTCCCATGCATGCTGACTAGAGCTTGTTATCGGCGAAGACCATGTTTGTGTTTAATATCCGTGGGAGAAATACGGGCTGCCGCCGGACGGTAGAAGAGATACAGGACGGTGGCGTTATCTCGGTTCGTTGTTGCAATACCGGCAATCAACGCGAGTCACGCGGCAAGAGCCGGCCCCGTTCCACGATTCGACGTGGCAACTTTACACAAAGCCACGCCGCTGAACTGAGATAAAAACTAATGGAACTGTGCTAGCGAGATCCATGCTAAGTTGTAAATACGCTGCTCAGGGTAGTCATTTATGGGAACAAAGTCTACTGATACATACACTTGGCTATCCGCTTCTATTTATACATGTACCACAATTACAATATCCAAAATACCACCACCTAAAAAATGACTTCCAGTAATCTTGACAACTGTAAATTCATTGAAGCCAAATTTAAGATGCCCCATTAAAGTAGAGTATCAGCCTCATAGTTCACAGTGAACATACTGCTAGTCAACCTCATGAACACATGAACCATTGTGATAGCTTGATATCACCGGAGTGGAGCAAAGGTAATTATTTTAAAGAACAAATCATATACATGTAACCAGAACATCAAACCATAATTAAACAAAGTACAATAAACAGATTTCCAAATTGAAAGCATTATTTGGAGTGGAATAAAAGAAAATATTTTAATATCTTTTGATTTATAATGAAACTCATGTTACTCACAGGCTTCACGATTTGATTGATATTTATCAGATCAAAGAATATTACTTCTTTCCGTCGGTTTTCTTCATGAAAACGTCATATTCAAAAGATTGTTGAAATCACTGGGACGCTATTTGCTCGACCAGTCAGAAAGAAATTTAGCTTGGGGGTTGTTTATGTTTAAAACAGCATGGGTATGAGTCTATACGGGACCTTAGCAATGTACTTGTCCCAAGACGATCCGTACTTGGCCCTGCAACGGTGCTCGTCCCGTATGCATCGATGCAACAGTAGTATGGTCATGAAGATAATGTAGAAGTGTGGGTGCAGGTGCGTCACTCCACAGGCCAGACAGTAAGCCAGTGAGCCCATCAGGTCTCCAGTATAGTTCATGTGCCTGGCTACCCCCCACCACCCGGACAAGAGCAGCTTGCTTTGACGCTTCTTGCCGTCGCTGCTGAAGTACTCCACCTCCAAATACCGTGGCTTGCTGCCCCAGATATTGGCCTGGCCATTCGTACGACGGAAGAAGTCTTTCTGGTGGTTGACGGCCCGGAAGATATAGTAGCCACCCAAGCCCAAGGCCAGAACACCGGCAGCTGCCGGCTGGGAAAGCTGAACAGGATGGAACACCAGGAAGAACCCCTACAGCATGGGAAGGAATATCATAAATTACAACCTAGTAGCAGGAGCAATAAAATATGAGAAAAAAAGAAGTATAGAATGATCGCCATCATCTCATCGTCAACAATGTCATGCCTTCTACCACGGTCTATATTGTATCTAGACCTTGGCCATCTTTAGCATTGCCAGCATTGGAACTCTATTGTCTTTGTTTTAAACGTCGCAGCCATTATGTATATCATTTTTGTCATTGCTGTCTCTGTCGTTGTCGTCTAAGTTAGACCGTAGGTAGCTTGTCAACGACCGTTATCATGGTCATTATCTTCACTGCAGTCATATAGGCCTAATTCGTTAATGTGACAATCAAATCACCGTTAATATCACCAACCGACTTAAGGTTTTCTCCGGCATTTCGTAACATACCTGGAGCGTGTACATGGTGGGTAGCCACACAGAGTCGCCCCATCCCAGGTAGAAGCCAAAGTGGTCGTGATGCATATCGATGGTGTTGAGGTACCACGCCTCGTTCCAGAAGAAATCTACGACATACATGGCTTGCAAGACGTTCACCAAGATCATGGAGTTTGTCACGTAGCCGTAAAGCTCATACTGCTTCCACGCGTAGGACATGTTGATAATTGTCCAGGCAACGATGCCGGGTCGACCGTTGAAGAAGAGTTTGAAATCAAACCATTTTCCGATCCGCGGGTTGAACTCGATACCCATCAGGAAGTCGTAGAAAAGATTCCCGCTGAATTTGCGGTCTTCCGGGAAGGACGGGAACAGGTAGGCCTTGACCATAGCGAAGACGCTGACGGTGTAGCCCATGATGTTCATCATGATCAGCATTGAGCCGTAGTTGTCCACGATAATGGTTGGGGAGAACCAGCGGAAGTACAAGCCATTTGCGAGGAAGAGCCCGTTGGAGATGAACCAAGCTTGCAGGCCGTTTACCCCGTACTTGAGACGGTTTCCTGCTGGGGTGATGGCACCAAGGCAGATCCCACCACGGTAGCCGGGAATGACGTAGTGACAGACATCGGGAAGATACCACAGGAGTACCTGGCAAACCCACATTGTTAGAGATTGAGCAAAGGACGGTAAAAACGAAGAATCCAGTGTTTGAATACACTTATTCCCCTCAACTTGGCAATTTTTTTCAAACCCCGATTATTTTCCCCACAATGGAAACTTTTGTTCAAGCTCTTCTTGACTGTTTCTGGAACACTGACATTTTTTTCTCATCATATGGCAACATGGCTCCTAACGCCCTTGGACCTGGCGCTAATTTAAACAAAGATTTTAAAAGGTATCTTTAAAGAGTAACTCTTGAAACATAACCAGAATTAATTCTATTTATCACTTGAGGCAAAAGCAAACACGAACGCGAAATTATGACGTCAGATCAAAACATTTGTGCTGCGAATTTCCACGAGGTGAACACATCTCAACTCAAACAAATTTTGCTGCGTATGTTTCGTGACGTCATACTCGCTTTCGCGTTTGCCTAAAGTAAACCTGCCTCTTTTACGGTGAAACCGCGGTCGGCATTGAACAAAGGCCCTATTTCTCATGAATTATGGTCAGAGGTTGGGTTCAGTGATTTATAGGTCTGCATCGTACCTGGAGAGAAAACCAAGAAAGGTAGACCACCACACCCTTAAGGGTCAGAGAGGGGGCATATTCCCATAACTGGATCAACGTGACGTCACCCTGATAGAGCTTGAAGACTGGTGTAGTGAGCTCGCATTGGTAGTGCGTGCATGAGATGAGATAGTAGAAGACCAGTACCGGACAGCAAGTTAGCATGAAGATCACGCCAAACATGGTCAGGAAGTCGGCAGTCCTGGATAAACATCCATACAGGACGGGGTCAGTATTAAATATACTTTAGCATAGACCGTGCAACAAGGGTACGTTGTGACCATCATGAACGGCAGTTACTCATGGGTTCCCTATACATCAAATTCATGTTATCAGAATGTAAATGGTGTTTATTGCTATGACAGGTTTTGATCTAGACACGTGATTGTCCTAAGCAATTTTTTCCCTGCAATTGAGGGTCACAAAATCGAGCGAAGTTGTTTTTAATCCGCATTGCACGGAAAGTTTCTGCGCAGAAAATGAACTTAATTTGACGAAAAAGGCACGAGTAAGGTCTCCAGGAACAAATTACATAGCGAATGAAGTAGAAATGTAAGATATGGTTATTTCTCCATGCTTTGAAATTTGATAGAAGTTTAAACATTTGCCGCTAAATTCGAGGAATTTAACGAGAAAGGCATTTTCTTGGGGAGGAAGCGAGGCGAAGCCGCCTCCCAAAAAACGGTCGCAGAGACTAATAATTTCGTGCACAAGTTGTTGAACTTGCTCAGGTTGACATGGCCGGGGCGTGGCTGTTATACTTGACCTATACGGGATTCAAGGCGTGCAGTAAAGCCTCACTAAACAACTTGACGTTAGCAACTCTGTCCCTATCACTATTTACACCCACTCCATCGAACCATCTGTGACGACTCTCTGATCTACACAAATAAGTCATTATCGGTATGCAACTGTGAAATTTAGGGCCGTGGAGTAAAGACACCTTCAAATTTCTACAAATGAAAACTAACACCATTAGAATTTGCTCTTACCATGCACGTCCCCACTCTCCTGGAGTCTGCGCATTACTTGCTTTGGTTCCATTTTCGATCCTCTGCCTTGGACTAGGTTTCTTCTTCATCTTGCGAGAACGAAACAGATGTTTCTAAAACTCCAAGAAAAAAGGGTTCTTTGCCGCGTGCACTCTGCATCAGATATGGCCAAGGGAACAGTGTTTCATTCGACTAAAAACATTGACGAGCAGAGTTCCTTTCCCCCAAATAGCGCTGACACTCTATAAATAACTCTAACCGGTGCTGACTGAGATTACAGTAATCGTCTTCTTCCTGTTCTGCCCCGCACAATATCCCAGCACAAAGAGTAACTGGTGGCCAGACTAATAGGCAACTTTACAGTGCACCGTGCCAGATTATATTTGGAGAACTGCTGGCTAAAGTTTTTAATTGACCTCAAACAAACACCCCGAGCTGTTCTTTGTCTGATACACTCTTTCACAAGAACTGATATGATGTTGAACAAACGGTGACTGATGACACCAAACAGTCATGGATGATTTCGCACGAACTTTTCAGATCCAGATTTTAAGGTTTAATCGTGTATTCCTCATCTCTAACTGGCCCCCCAAAACTTACGATGGATCGGTAAAAACAAAGCAGAACAGTTTCATGAACCAGCCGAACTGTGAAGCTAAAAAGCAAAGGAAGAACTGTGGCTTGTATGATCTGTAGAAGCACTGCTTCCCATAAAATGGCGTCTTTGACCTTGTCCTTAAAAATGAGAAACTAATCCTAGCTTAGTGGGAAACACAATCGACATGCATGGCTGCATAGTTTTTATGGTCTTTCATATACAACATATACATGTACATGTACGGTGTACTTTAGCCCAGGTTGGACGTCTACATTGCAGTAGCAATGCAATGTAGACGTCGTCCAACCTGGGCTGTACATGTACATGCATTTTATAAGCCTGACTTCGGAAGGTTTCGGCAAGACCATGCACCATGATCTTCAGCGGCTGAGCTTTTGATAACGAATAGGATCAGTGGTTCTGAAAATCTTCGCTGGGGAAAAGTTAATGTATTAAGGAAATGACACATTGATTTTGCCAGACATAGCCCCCAAGGTACATGGACTGGCGCGTACGTTGGCCGCTCACAAAGAAAGGTTGGTTAAATTTAAGTTCCACAAACAAAACGTGACAGACAAAAGTAGGGCTACTAACTTCGAAAACCCGTTTTTTTCTCCACACGTGGCAAAGGTAATTCACAGTTTATGGTCGGTCCTTTATTAGCTCAACGGCAAAGAAGCATTTTGTGGAGTGGAATCGTTCTTCAATGATTGAAGAAACAAGTAATTTCATAATTCAGCATAAGAAATCAACCCTACTGATATTTCTACTTTAAAATCAAACTGACGACGTCGAAAGACTGTAGAAACTGTTGTCAGAAAAGTTTGGGTAGAGTTCGATAAACTAATTCCAC
Source organism: Acanthaster planci (assembly GCF_001949145.1). The sequence continues at coordinate 213,653 of NW_019091401.1, forward strand.
GCAATAGTGAATGTTCAAGTTCGTTAACCTTACAAAAACCACGTTAATAGGACCAATAGTATGCGACCATCCATCTTATCGTTTAGTAACAAAACGTGCCGGTCTAAGTTCAACGAGGAGATAATTTTATAACACGTGGATACCTAAATATAGAACCGATGTTGAAAATAACACCAGTTAGATAATTAAAATACAATGGTTTCAAAAGTTTGAGTGGGCTATATATAGTCGGAGCCTTATTTAATCAGCAAAAGGCCGTGTCCAAAACGGGCTTCCAGAGCTACGGCTAGGTCTATTGTCTACGCGTCTTACGCATTTCCAATGGAGTGAATACCTAGACCTAGCTCTAGACAAGAGATTCGGATGCGGCCTTAAAGTACACTGCCGCGTCGGAAAAACAAGACTTGTCATATTGAGGCCGCTATTTGCGGAACTTGACTAATTACCTACCTCTGAAAAAAGAAGAAGTAACATTTGTTTGTCAAACTGTTTGGCGTCTCAGATAACTGGATAATTTCCGAATATCTGTGGATCAATACCTTTCCACAAACGTAAGTTTTGTGCCGCCAGAAGTTCAGACGATTTCCATTTGCGGATTTCCGTTTGTACTAACTGAATATAAGCTAAAAAGCCTCCTGTTCACTATGCGAAGCTGTACTGAGCAATCCAAGCCAAATGGAAACTAGCATTTCATGCTTCAAGGCCTTACTTATAATTTTCATGCATAAATGTGCATGCTGGTACATCTGTGCCAGCCGCTTGAATAATTCTAATTAGCACTTCTTTTCTACAGCTTGCAGAAAATTGCTTTCTGCTAAAAATATTCGTGCGAAATGGAATGGAATTGTGTGGACCTATATTGGATCGAACTGCTTGACGTTGGAAGAATTGTAACGCCCCTTTCTGATCTTTTCTAGAAGGTTAGGGCAAGTTCCCTTCGGCCCCTCGTGACGCCCGTGGCTTTGTTTGATATGCGTTTCTGACCAAAAGTTTGCTTTTGCTTATCTAGTCAAATTACCATATGCATAAAGTAAGAATACGACCGAAATTTCGAAAGTACGAAAGCCCACAAGTGTACAAGTACCTATTTTCAAAAATGTTTGTTTTTACAATGTATGAAGTTTCAAGTTCGCTTTTTTATATCGCATAAAACAAATGTGAAAATATGTCTCATAAAACGAACTTTGATAAACGAAATCTCGTCAAAACAATTTTCTAAAATTAGACCTTCTAAAATGAACTTTGGAATAGGCCTAACGAAAAATATCTTCGACTTTTTGAAACTGCGTACTCCATGGCACTAGCGGGCTTTCGCAGGTAAGATCGCATATGTACTGTTGCGGCGTCGCTTAGTCACTGTTGACAAAGGCTCAGCGTCCCATGACAAGCAACCTTTCCCAAGGCAGGAAATCTTATTGGATCATCCGGTGCACAGCTTAAAGTGAAGTTCCGATCAACTTTTCTTAGACATAATTTTTCTGCAATTCTATGCTCTTCTTTATCGTATGAAAACTATTTGACATCTCTTTTATTTAAAATGTATATTAATATTATCCATGCTTTGGTGGACAACTGTGGGTGCTGTTGTTATGATGTCATACGGGGAATACATGGTTCATTACATAGGTTTTTACCGTTCAAATTGTGAACCAAGAATGTACACAAAGGGTTCCTTGTATGCCTATTGCTATGTACTTAAACGACAATGAATCGCCATAGAGGAGAAAATTTAGACTAGCAAAAGTTACCAGAAACAGAAAAATTTAGTTCACGTGAAGTATTTAAAAATAACAATAAATACATAACCGTTTCAAAAACATCGTAAATTTAACGTTTACCCCATTAATTGTTACCCCAAAATGAATAAAAAGATCCTGCGTTTCCCCACCCACAAAAAATGATTTGATGGCGTTATCCGAAGAACGCTGATATGTACAGTGTACATGTACTTTGCGCACAGTACATGCAGTATCGCACGCTTCAATAGACCACGGTGTGAATGATGTAGCTTGGCACACAGGCAAACACCGTCTCAGTTCAAGGTAGAAATTAAAAGACACAGTCGTACCGTCTCCAGGGGGAAATACTTATCACTCAGCTGCCAATTGATGAAACAAGCACGGCGGCTGATGCGTCATTTTCAAGCATAATGGTGTTTTATGTCCCATTTTCCATATTCGTCCGTTTCTTTCGTTTTTTCCTTTCCTCCCCTTTAATCTACTTTGTTTTGCAAGTGGAAGGTACATGGGGGGGGCCTCCCTTTCGATCCCCGACTCTCATGGCCTTGTTTGACCTTCAGTTTCAGCAAAACTTAAGGATGTACCATCCTTGCCTTTCTCCAGTCAAACGACCATGTGCATTACGTGAGACTGCGACACAAAAGTTCAAGGAACTTTTTTCCCACCGCAGAAAATCATTTCTTTCTGGATCATCCTGTGGATGGCTTAAAATGAAAATGGGCAACCCGAAGGAAAATCTGGTTGGTGGATGCGTTCTTTAAGTCAAACAATAAGATTTGACCATTGGTCGATGTTCTTACTTCGGTTGCGATAAGAACGGTGCCACTTTGCTGGTGTATCGCCCCTCGTGAGAAGCTTTGATTAACCTCCATCGCTGTCTTTCAGTCGTCGTTCCCGTTGACAAGTCACTTCCATACGACCATTCACGTTGTGGCTGTGCTGATTTGACATCTGGATGGTGACTGGAGTTTACGTCACTGCATGATACCGCAGTAAGGCGAATGTGCAAAATGATTACGAGAAGGGTGTTAACAAAATTCAGGTTTAATTCGCACGCGTACAGATCTCGAGAAATAGATTTTTGAAAAATTGCCAGGCAGTATTTGAGATCAGAAGAAAATCTTGAAATCATCTTAATATAACGTATACTCTGAAACAAGGGCGGTTTCAGGAACATGGGGGGCAATTTTCTTTTTCTGGGGGCATCAAAACTTTCAGAGGGATCGAATAAAGAGAAAAGAAATAGACTAGAAATCGCCCATCTCTCATTAAAAAATCCCTTTTTTGCTCATTTTTGGGGAGCAATGCCCACGTTGCCCCTCGATGTGCCAGTAGTTGTGAAGTCGTTGAACACCAACAATAACCAATTGGTAACTTCAGTTACATGTAACTGACTTCTTGGAAAGGCCAGCATTTTGTCTAAACCTAATTCTACATGTATACGCAGCCTTTTACTTTCGTTATTTAATTTACCATCGTCACATACTTAACACAACAATAAAGATGCGCCTATATTAAACAAAATACAAAACACTAAACTATTACAGCGATCATGACAATATTCATTTACCTGTGGTTTTATTATGTGGTTAAGGAAAACTGTCATGATTGCCGCAATTGTTGTTGTTTTTTGGGGGGGTTATTTATTTACTTTATTTTATTTTATTATTTTTTTATCATCCGGAAAAATAATTTTAGGATTCACCATATTAAACGACGAAAATCGGTAGCTGCGTTTCTGACGGGGCCTTCTTCCAAGAAGGGTTCAGAAGATGGTGAGCAGCTGGGTTGGCAGACGATATTGTGTCTGGTGGAGTGTGACGGGGTAGTTATCGCCCACGAGGCGGCTGAGGTGGGGTCCGGTACCGGTACTGGAATCGGTTGCTCTGCTCTCGATAACTTTTTCATGACTGGATCAGCGTTGACTTGTAGTCTTACCCTCTCTTAAAGTGTTGCCTGTCTGTCTTTGCAGTTCCAATCCAACCAAATACATCCATGAAACTATTACCCATAAATAATCATTTGACATTTCACACTACCACGTCGTCATGCATGGTGATAAAAGAATATTAAATTTTTACAATTTTGACGCCCCTGGATCTATGCAGTGTTGTCAAGAGTTAGACTGGATGTTGAACTATTACTGCTAGAAACAGAGCAATCTGAACAATTATGACGTCAGCGCCCATCAAAATAGGACGAAGCCTGCAGCTGTAGGCCTACACTAACATAATCACTGTCGTTGGCGGTTGAACATTAAAAATAATATCCACATAAATTCAAATCAAACACCTGAATGCATTATGGGACGCGTGAGTGACAGGTTATTGACAAATCAGAATGCTCACTACCAGGCTAAACGCTTGGTAAATGACGTTGAAAATAATTTTGACTCTTAAAAAGGAAATATAAACTGCTGGGTTTTTTAATTTATAGACCTAATCTAAACAGTTATGAAAACTTTATCGTAAATTTTGTCATCTTATGCATTTTTTTATCGTCGTTGTTTTAGATGATCAAATCTCAGGGTCACAAGGGAATAATACCTCTTGGAGTTAAAGAGAAGTTGTTGTGTTCATAGTTCTGCTTTCCTGTTGCTATTGGAACAAGAATCACTCTGAATTCCATGCACGGGCAGTGTACGGGCGTCGCCTTCACGGCCGGCAGGCAACTCTTCCGGGGCAAAAAACCGGCATCGATATTGTTGATGTTCTGGCCAGCTCCGTCGTTTGTTGCTTGATGAATACAGTGTTCTTTAAAGTGGATCGTGAAGGCTACTATGTAAGCAAGATGCCCTGGCCGAGTGGGGCGACACCGATGGATACACCGGCGAAAACTGTCTTGGTGCCCGGGGCCAAGGCTTCATCGCGCACCACGGACTTGCGGGCTTCAGCGAAAGTCTTTCATCTGAGACACGTATGAAATTAAGATGAAGATCGCCCTGCATATAAGCAGTATATTGTACCGACACAACCGAAGCTTGCCACAAAGCCTTGACTTGAGCCAGGGTTAATGGCGTGCAGTCACTCCTCCTAGTGAGCTGTCTGTGGACCTCCTGATTAGATTGCTGGGAGAGTAGGCCAAGATGGCCTGATGACCGTGACTGCGAAGAGTGAGGAGCAACTGGCGGTAGGCATTGCTGCCGACTAATCTGCCATCTCAGCGTTCATCTAGAAACGGCAAATACCGAGCACCTGTACGGATACAGAAAGCCTTTTTGGATTGTAGGTGTCGTTGCTTCCATCAAGTTACTTTGATAGGTTAGTCCGAAGTTCAAAACTTCGAAGGCGTGGACAGCCGACGAAATTCAAAACTAAATTGTTCGAGAAGGGCAAAGTAAATGGCAAAACAGCACCAAAAGTCGCAGATTTATTCCAGAGACTTTAAACAAACTTTATTGTTACTCATCTAAAAGAGATTTACCTGTTTTTCTCAGCCACTTTAGAGGAGAGCATTTTTTTTCAACTTTCGAATCATTCCATTCTGTGGCATGCGCGTCGACATCTTCATCTCCGCCGTGTGAGTGCAGTCGCGAGTCAAATAATTAAGGCCTTTCAACACCGCCCTCAATCGTTAGTGAATTACCAGTTACACTGCTCGGTATATACGGTACGTACACATGTATACGTTATCGATCGCATCTATGATCTACATGTAGGTGCCGAAACGAGGTTCTGGGGTAAAATGCCGATTGTTTCCTGAATGTCCTTCCTAATACGAAGCAATGGAACTCACAGATACTTTTTACGTCAAGGCAGAGTACATAGAAACAGTTAAGTACCTATTGCTTGGCATACCATACCAACTTGTCATGCTTGTGGAGGAAATTTTGGGTGTCGGTCACTTCGCCCCTATCCTGCTTTAATACTTTTAACTTGTGGAGTCGGTCACTTCGCCCCATCCCCAACCTCGACTCCATCGTGTAAAATACGAAACTTATGCTGACTGGCTATTCAGGATGAATACATAAAGTCAGTCGCATGTATTTCAAAAGCTGTGCGCTCACGCCCACCTACACGTATTCTCTTGCACATCATGCATGCATAAATCTGGATTGCTCCTATTTTATTACACACTGACTACAGTCCTAATTTAAACATCCCAAATAGTAGGATATTTCAATTATACAATGGTCGTACTAGGGGTTAGATCGCGCAAGGCATGGTGGGAACCAACATGGTGTGGCAAGATCGTGTACATTGGAATGAGGTTGCCCCATCCTAGCCCAGGTTGGATGACGTCCACATCTGTACATTGCATTGCGACTACTAACGTCCAGGGTATAAAAGTCCTCCTACTATGGATTTGTTAACAATCAACATACATGTACATGACACGTTCATTTAACATGCATAGGTACTCGCACATACACGAAATGCATAGTAACCAAGTGCCCTTATGCATGCGCAGAAGAGCCGTTGGCATGAAGAAGTCGCAAATAAGGCCGTGTCCGAACGGGGCTTTCAAAGATATGGCTTGTCCTGTCGTCTGCTTGTCTCCACGTACATGTATTTGTAATGGAGCGAAGACCTAGACCTAGCTCTAGACAACATGCATAACTGACAGAATGTGGGCCGAGCTTGGAGGCCATTTCGCACATGCGCAAATGTGTACTACCACACGAATGTAGGGCATTCACGAACTGCGGCGGAAAGCGTGGAGTTTTGCAGAATTTCCTGCAAAATACGTTGTCCGTGGGCATACTTAGTAATTTCATCACAGCATTTGTGGAATTTGGGATACAAGGCACTTGTGAACGACATTTGAACTGTCTTCGTCGGGTAAAAATGTGAGAAAAAACTGCTGAAAAAAAATTTTGCATGGTAGGAGGACTTTTGTACCCTGCATGTTAGTCGCAATGCAATGTAGACGTCGTCCAACCTGGCCTAGCCCCATTCCCACTCCCCACATTCCCATTTTGCTGAATTTCAATTTCACCCCATTGATTATCGTGCATTCTTTTCTTTTAGTTTTAGTTTTAACAGAGTCATCGAACCAATTAAAATGTCAACGGTTCGAGTAGGCCTATCCAGCCAAGTCAGTGGTTCCCATTCAAACAACTTGCTAAGGCAAATATTATGTATAAACATGGCCTATTTTTGACTGCGGGTTGCCTTTGAGAATTGTATCTCTCCGTGGTTCAATCTATAACTGTTAAACAGCACCTCTCAGTAAAACATGTTTTCTCTGATTTTATCTGTATATGTGGAAGCATCCAAATCAAACTTACATTTAGTGTCATTTGTCTTCAGAGCTCAACTATAACAAGCTTAAAAGGTTTTTTTTCTATTCATGCCAAGATGCGAATTCTGAATGTAGATCGCGTTATTCAGAGGAAACGAGGGGAAGCCTTTCCCTGTGTTCATTGTGGATAAACCCTTGTGCATGCCAACAATGGCTACATGCTTTTGGGTGCTTCTGTATTTATTTGAACAGATTAAAAGAGCCAGGAAATGAATTTTTCTTAAAATCACTTTTTGTGTATTTCTGTACTCTTCTTCCATGTATGAAGACTGTTGGACGTCTTTTTTAGTTACATGAACTGAGCGGTGCACTTTTTCAAACATTAAAAATAGACCAAGCATTTCTGGACAAGTGAGGGCACTTTTGCTTTGATGTAAATCCAGGAAGACATGGTTCAGGTTGCATGTTTTCTTGTTCAAATTGTGAATCCCAAATTTGCTATCTGGGAACATTTCTGTGAAAAGGATTTTTGCTGGATTATTGCCATATACTTACACAGCAATGAATTGCCAAAAGAAAATAAAATCTGCCATGGCAGTGGTTAAAAATCTGGAAATTTTCTGCGCACAAATTAGTGCAACTTTGAGATTCAGTGCTTTGAATGACATCATAGTTCTGCTCATGAATATGCAAATGTACATTAGCATAAAACCCAAAAAAGCATCAAAATACAAGTTAAAATTGCAAAACAAAAATTTAAAATAATTTATTTTTAATTGAAACCCAAAGATGCAATTTCAAGGGTTTTTAGTAAAATTTATAAAAATATTTCTGTTTCCTTGTTCCTTTAAATTCAGAGAAAACATGTTTTACTTGGAGTTGCTCTTTAAGACACCAGAATTGAACAATTGCCAGAGACAAAGTGGAGATCGTGTGGGTTTCAGTTCTTCTTTTTTTTAATACCCAGTTCTGTTTTCAAGGGGTATGTCACACAAAAGTAATTCAAGCACAAAATATCCCGAACTAAAGCGTTAAATAGAGCTTGGAGAAGGAGGAGAGCTGGGGAAACATTAGTTTCGTTTCATCCATTAGTGTAACCTTATTTCAGCAAGGGTAGGCCCTACCCCAGTACGAGTTGCCCAACTTGTAGCTTCATGTAATAGGGGCCCATATGTTTTTACATGCCTCTTGTTCACATCCATATCAGCCGACAAAAATTGAAGTGGGTGTAAAAAGTACATGTACTTGTAGTTGAAAACTCTGATTAAATTGAATATGTAACCACTGCCTTCAACTCTGAAATTGGCTTCGGAGGATGAGGACTGATCCCGTCTGTTAATTTAGAAATGAGCCACTAAATTCATTACGAATCTATTCAGTGAGTGTGATGTCAAAGACATCTCAGAAACAGCCTAATGGTGGATGCCTCTTTCCCATTCTTCTGATGTACTGGATGACAGTGACAATTACAAGTAGGGGCCAATACTAAGTGACAATGCTAAATTTGGGTTTGTAGGATATGTTATCACTTTCTGATTGTTAATGACTAAGCCACTGCAAAGGAAAATGAGTGATGTCCATATGGAACGCTTGATAATGCTACATGATTGATATTGCAGATCACCCAATAATAGCACCGAACATTAAAATTTCTGAAGTATCCATTTTTAAGTTTTAGGCAGGATAAATCAGATTTCTTCAAAATTCCAGTGTCTCCATGTAAATTACTCCCTATGTCTTCAACTTATTTCTTGCCACCACCCTGTCTTCCCTTCCCTACAGTTCTTACACCGTTCATTCCTGAAGTGCATACTGTTCTTTTTGTATATTTCAGGCATCAGGAAACAAAGTGAGCCGGCAGTCAGTCCTGTGTGGCAGTCAGAACATAGTACTCAATGGCAAGGTGAAAGACTGGACTTTTTTTACAGACCTAGCATGTCACATGCCTCAAACTTTATTCACACGCTCACACCGGGCAAACTAAATCACACGCCTAATGCTTACCATGCCTGCCTGGTTTGCCTGCTGTTGGTTTATGTATTTTTGCAACGTCGCTCCAGTTCTTGGTGGCTAAACAGAAATGTGTATGTGCCCAAACATGGTGCTTGTGTTGGCCTCAAAACAGCTTTGAAAATACAACATCATACCCAGGGCATGCAGCCACGTGGCACGCATTTGACAAGCTCCTGGATCAATCAAGGGTGCCATACTTGTAGGATATGTTGAAGATGGAAGCAGAATTCATCACCGGCACTGGTATCACACTCCCAGCCAGTACCTGGAGTTGGCATCTCTGCCAAGCAGAATTCTTCACCAGCACTGGTGTCACACTCCCAGCCAGTACCTGGAGTTGGCATCTCTGCCAAGCAGAATTCTTCACCAGCACTGGTGACACACTCCCAGCCAGTATCTGGAGTTGGCATCTATGCCTTGTATTTACTTTTACTCACAGTTCTCCAGATGTGTTTCTGAATGAAGAATGCCAAATTAAACAGCAGGTGGCTATGGTCCAGATGTGCCTCGAAGTTTAGAGGTTTAGCAGGGCATTGTGGGTTACATCAGGGTAAAACCTCAAGTTTCCCAGTGCTAAATGGTGCATTCTAACCTAATTTTCTCATTCTACACATCGGTAGGGCTTGTCATTTCCTTAGCTGTACAGATGTGTCCTCAAAGTTTGTACGTCAGCATGGTTAATATTTGGTACATGTTTCTAATGTTAAATTGTTGCCTTGGGCTCTACAATTTGTACAGTATAATGTACATGCAAAGCTGTAAAAGAATTACCACTGTTATTTTGGACTCTACGATGAAGATTGCTCAAAGACCCGAGGCATCCATCTAAAATCCATTATTTCAATTCCATTACAAGAAGTGCCTGTCTTTGGAGTGTTGTAAGCACCAATGTGTATATATTATGGATTTGCAGAGCCCAACTGGCTTCCATGGGGGCTGGTCTTGATGCTGTTATGTTTGTTTGGCAAAGAATGCATAACACATTTCCTGCCTGAGAACATTTGAAAAGGTTTAAACCATATGAGCATATTTTTTCTGAAACAAAATTTTGTCATCAATGCAGTCCATCATCCATTCCGACTGTATCATCAGAGGTGACCTTGCCAATGTCAGAATTGGCCGAAGCTGTGTCATAGGTCAAAGGACCGTCATCCGGCCTCCCTTCAAGAAGTTCAGCAAAGGGTGAGCATTTGACAAGTGACAATGCTTGAAGGGATATGTTCAAATGTAATTCTCAATGACAGTCTGATGTGCCATTCAGCAGTTGCACATGACATGTTTTGTCACCTGTGACCCATCCTAACAAAGTAGGTCACCAGAGCCTCTTTTGAGGTGAAGGCCTTCAGAAGATTCTTACATGATGGAAATCAATAGGATTTATTAATCAATAGGATTTATTAATCAATAGGATTGCTTCAGCATTGTTCAACCCACATAATGTCCATTTTCACAAGCACGATGAACAAAGCATTACTTCTAAACATCTACATGTAAGTGTCAACTGGAAACCAATAATTGAATTGGATTTAGTGCAGGACAATGTCTTGACTGACTTTTGGGTACAAGAATCTCTGCCTATAGCTAGAAGTTATTTTGTGGGTTCAATTTTTTGTGCAGTGTGGCTTTCTTTCCTCTACACATTGGAGACCATGTATTCATTGAGGAAGACTGCATCGTGAATGCTGGGCAGGTGGGATCCTACGTGCACATTGGGAAAAATTGTGTCATAGTAAGTAGTTGTCGTTTGTTCAGAAGCCTGGATTAACAACAGAGATTCTTTTTAGATTGTTTGCTGGATACCCTTCAGGGGGAATGATCAATAAGATAAATTGAAACTATTACAGATAATGAAAATGACTTGGAATCTTATTACTGTTGGTGGTTATTTTGAAAATCAAATGAAGTGAATCAAATGCAATTAGAAATTCATAGGTTGAGAGATTTGTCGTTTTATTTTGTTAGTGTTTTTTAAATAAGTTGCTAATTGATATTTATGTAGGCCTAAAGTCAAAAACATGTTTTTTAAAACTCTGGTAATGAAAAGCAAAACCTGAAGTAGTCTTGAACTAATTTCATTTGATTTCAATGTAGCATCAGAATACCATATCATGAGATCGACAGAAAAAGAATTTAAAAAAATGGAAATTACACAGTCTGTTTTTGTCCTCACAGGGTAGGAAGTGCGTGCTGAAGGATTGTTGTGCAATAGCTGATAATACTTATTTGCCTCCTGAGACTGTGGTACCTCCATTCACACTGGTAGCAGGCTCACCAGGTAGGTGTAGATTAGATCCGGAAAATAACAATATTATGATGCCCATGCAAGGGAACCAGTGAATGACTCATTGTGAGTGTGCACCTGCTTTAGTGGGTATTAGTGCATGTGACTTATTTTCAACTGAATGTGTACAAATGTCTTAGCACATTTGCTTAACAAGGTACCTAAGAGTACTCTCACTCTCTGCATTTATTTCTGGTTTATGCATACACGTAGGTATATTGTGGGGTTGCCATCTAGCCTTCTGTCTGTCTTTTGGGTTGTCCGTCTGTCGACATGTAGTTGTCTAGGCATGTTTTTGTCTTGTCATTCAGGGGAATAATCCCCTTCCAAACTCCCCTGCCCTAAAACTACAGACTTACGTTCCCATCGTCAGAGGTTCATGCAAAAAACACAGGAATCCTTTTAAGGTGTCTTACGTGCATTTATCTTGTGACACATCCATCTTGACTTAGTATTCTTTATTTCTTCTCCTCCCCTTAGGTGTGGTTGCTGGTGAGTTACCAGAGTGCACTCAAGACCTCATGATTGACGTCACACGGGGCTACTACTCTCATTTCCTTCCAGTCCAAGAAGTCAAATGAGCATTAACCCTCATTGTACATGTTATTAAACCTTCAACTCATGTCACGGCAGACTCTTGCATGGCTATGCCAAAGTATACAAAATATTACTGGTGTGGGGACTTTTGAGTTAAGATTTGAATTTTGCTTGTATGCCATGATCTTGCTCCTTCAGGTTGCATGCCTTAGACAGGTAACGTTCCGTACTTCATGCACAGATTGGCCGGCTACATACACAGACCATCAACTGTCAAACATTCCTGGCACAGCATGTGTGCTCCAAATGGTGTTGGAGGGTGGATGGGGCTTGCATTAGCAAAAGGTCGTAGTTCTAGGTTGTAAAAAAGTTTCAGAAATGGTTTTTTTTACTACAGCTTCCTTTATGATTTCCGTCATCATTGTCTGGTATAATGACGTGGTCTGATTCCTCACGCGCAACATTGGAATTCCCCAGAAGAAGGTGTTTAATGTTGAAGATGAGGCAGGTCATTATGTTGCACTGGCACTGCTCTCAGAGAGAGACAGATAGAAGCACTTATCCCAAATTACATTAACAACGCAATTCATTCGGTTTAGGTTTCATAGGTGATTATTCTCATGAAATCAAGCAGTTCTGCGTTATATACCTAACAAATTGCTTAACACAGGTGAACAAAATTGGACTGAAGTTGCAATACGCACATTCTGTAGTTTAAAGACTATATTTCTTTATTCATATTTACTTGAATAATGCTGATGTTTTGAGGGTCATTCTACGTACCGATGTAATTCTATTTCAAGACATTGCTGAATGTTTTGATTTCAGCTCTACTCACTGAAGTCCCTGCTTTGTTTCCAGTTTTATTTTTCCAACATTTATAAATTTATTTTCAAAGTTGTCATTTGCAGATTCTGTGCCATATCCTATCGGTGAAGCTGTCGATTAATAGCATAAAACAATGGTCAGCAAACACAACACCTGTATTTGCTAACAGAGCAGACATTGCTTGCGAGGAAATCCAAGCAGGATATGATCTTAGTACCCTGCGAGAATGGAAAAGTTGCTGAACAGTATTTTATGCTAGGAAGTACCAGTCCCTTACAATTTCCCTGGTTGGTTTTGTACGATACAAATATACATCTTATTTATTAGGAATTGGCAAAATAGAATGGTGTGCTGTAGCCAGTAGATGACAAATCTGTTCTGATGTGCTTTGAGCTCTTTGAATTAAAGTATCAAGTATAATATTTCAATGATTGACATCTGGTCTGGTTTGATAATTAATGCACAGTCTTCAAGTTGTGCTTCAGTATGCAGCACAGTCTGTGTCATGTACAATAATGTGCTATGTACCATATGCTGAACTAGAGTAATAGTCCATTTATTCGGATAATTTGGGATTCGTAAACGGACATAATTTCTCTTCCACGTTCTGAAGAAATTTACAAAAAAACACAAATTTATCCCAAAGTATCGCGTGAGTTAAATCCTGGCACGGGGCTCGAGCAGCGCCCTCTAAAAGAGGGTACTATTTGAAAATTACATTTTTTGAAAATCTCAAATTTGCTCGGTGTAAAAGGTATCAGAAATTGAAGTGCCGAAAATTTGGAGTCCAATCGTCATACTAATTTTGCTGTAGACTGTTTTCCACAACGGAACTATCGCCGTTTCTTTTACCATTTTTCCGGTTTGCCGTCGGCTGGAGGATACTTGCAAGCCTCTGTCTGTACCGTCTCAATCGGCTTGTTGTAAAAGTGGTCGAACTGATTGACCTTGAGCCACTGCAGCACGTCGGCCTGAAAACGAGAGCGGAAGTCCGCGGGATCTCGGGCCAACACGAAGAGTCCAGCTCGCATGGGGTCGCTCACGATGGAGTACTGGTACTGAGGCTGGGCATTACGCCACGTAGTCTCTTTTGGACCGAGCTGGATCACCCAATCTGTTGCAAGAAAGGAGAGAGGTTTTAAAGACCGATGACTGAAATGCCCCCAAACGAGGCAACTCGCAATAGAACAGAACATCACCGAACTTCTGAAGTTATTCCTTCTGGCTTACTTCCTTTGAAGCAGGAAGATGACAAGTGTTTATTGGTGCCGTAGTGGTACCTGGGATTCCTCTTCACACAAAATGCTTCGGGCAAATATAGTTTCAAACGAAAAAATAACGCCTTTTCTTTCTCAAGTATATAAATGTATTCCAATTTCTGAGGACGGGAATGGGGGACTAAATAATTCCCAAGTGACTCCATTGATTTCATACACTTGGATTTGAAAGAAAATACATGTCATTCCATCCAAATATTGAAGAAACGAAGACCTGTATAGGCGGACATCATTCCTAGAGCAGCCTACAGAATTCGAAAACTGATAAAGTGAAAAGAATTGTTCAACTGTGATGTATTCGCAGCAAGCGTATTGGAAGCCTCTAACTTTGGTTTCCCCAAGTCCGGTCACAAGTAACAATGGGATGGATGCGACATCAATAGTCCCATAAATCACATTTCTCTCAATACATGGTTACTAACAAAGTCCCGTTTCGTGCCCTCAGGCCTTACCCTTGATCTACCATTGTTCTTACAGTGGACCTAAGAGAACATCTGATGCATTTGACTGCATCACTGCTGAAAACTTACATGGGCCAGGGATCGGGTTTACTGGAAATTTCACCAGAAGTTGACCGGGCTCATTCTTATTTGGCACGTAGGCGTAGCCTTTGATGGCTTTTCTCGGGCCCGTGGGGCTACCATCCGTGTTCGCATTGTAGACGGAAATGGTATTGTTCGGGTTCAGACCGTCTGTTATTTGGATACAAGAAATCAACAAATAATGGATAAGCATATCATCACCTTCATTCATGGGAACCTGGTTGACGACAAAGGCAGTCGAGGAAATTTGTTGCGTAACATTTGAAGGCGGGGCCACGGTGAGGTGATTTTAATTGAGCTTGAAGTTTTTAGATACTTTGCCAGTCTATGAGTTGTACATTTATACGCTGTCTAGTTTTTGTTGAGAGCGCATCCCCAACTGTGAGAGAAAGGTCGTATTTTGGGGAAAATAACGTTCATGGTATTGGCCTAATAATAAACAGGTAAGTTTAAATAAAAGATTAAAAAAAGAGCTTCAGGCTCAGTTATCATATTCCAACAGTCACAAAATCTTGGAAGAACAGTGTTTCTCAAATCTTTTAGAAACCTGTGAACTTTACCATAATAAACCAAAAGCTCCGAGAAGAGTAATCAGAATTCAATTGCAATTATGGCTACTTACAGTCAGCAGTGACGCAGTCAGCATTCCTCTCAAATGTAGAAACTACTACCAGATCTGCGAACATCTTGTCACAAGAAAAATGACACAGTCATTGGTAATCCGTTAAGTTGTAATGCGCCTGCATAATAACATGGAACATACACATAGCTCAGAGATTTGCCAGTATGGAGCAGGTGTATTTGGCAAAACAACTGAGATACTAGGCCTTTTTATGCCGAAATTTGTGAATGGATGGCCTACATGGAAACTTATGATTTTTTTTATTTCTAACGATATTTTGATCGCATCTGGCTGTGTACTGTTTATTTATACAGCCGAAAAATTGCCCCCTGCAGCAGTTGCATTTGAAGCTTTGTCTTAAGTCACTAATACCAGCCAATGGATACACTTTCCAGGAAAAGAAAGTTCTTGATCCAAACTTCGAAGACGAAGGTTGGGGCATCAACTGCATTTTCAGCTGAGCTATAC
>NW_019091401.1:229417-255491 GCF_001949145.1 Acanthaster planci
GCAAGATGCTTCAAGATCATTTAAATGCACTGGTGCAGTTTTTGACGGGCTCATTCGGTTTGACTGTAACTGCCGCTGTCAAATTGTTGACCTGTGTTATCAACGAAAGAATGATATGTAAATCACAGAAAATGCCAAGGTATAGGATTCCGTGATAGGCATGCATATTAGAGTGTCAACTTACTTGATACCATCTGCCGAGATAACTCTGAACGTCCAGCTCGCTGACGGTCTTCGGAGGCGAAAAGTAGGCCGGGGCCCCGAGACCTGTCCCAGCAAGACACAAGGCCACGACCGCTGAGAAGATCTTGACCATTTTCCTCGCCGTGTATAACTTATACTCTGTATCTGATAAAACGCAGGATGTCAGCCAGCCTCCAGAGCTTCAGCTGATGTGTTCTTGTGTCGAGTCCGCTGCCTGAAAAGGTGGACACCAGCAGTACCGGTATACGACCAACCTTTGCTACAGCATAGTCACGTGCGTGTTCACTCCTGCGTTACATATACGCAACACGGTAGGTCTACTTTCCCGCAACCGGATGACCTTGCCTAGTCAACCGCGGGTGTTTCCGTATGTGTTTTTCGGATGGAAGTGATAACAATCATTTGTAGGCTTTTGAACCAACAAAATATGTTCATTATTACGAAAATGGTAGGTCAAAGGTCAACTCTTTGAAGAATTATGAGATCTGCAATGCAGTAAGAAATGAAAGAATGTCGAATTAAGGCTTAATTGGTTTTACCGAAGTGGAAACCCCCCTGGTTTCCTCACTTTTTATAGAGCAAAAAACCAACTCTGATCAACATACACTATCTCCATGCAGCAAGATCGCACAATCTTTAAACAGAACTGCAATTCAGTGATTGCATTTTTAAACACATTTCTTGAGTTTGTTCTTGACACCAATCGTTATGGAAAACTAATTGGGTGAGCGGTAAAACAAAATTGCGAAACCGTCATATAATGCAGTTGTTTTGCCAAATTAACATCACCTGACCGAAGTATGAATGGGGAAATGACCAAGACTGGTTATTCTCTGTTATGTAATACCATGGTTTTTTTTTCAGACGTCAGTGACACGAAGCCAGTTCTGAACAAAAAACTTCGGTAGTCGGGCGAAGCGTAAACTCGGTCTGAATAACGAACAATACCCAGTACGGTAAAATAATTATATGAAAAAATAGAATTAGGCGATTGCATGTGAATCGTGAATTCTTATTCGGAGGCCTATATGCAGCGCTTTGTACTGAGTTCCATTGTGGAAATTGTAAAAACACGTTTGTGCAAAACTGCCTTGCTCGAATTAGACACTTCTATTTTATCACCCCTGCCACTTCTGTTTGCAGAACTGTTTGACATGAAAATGTCTGCGGGGGTGGGGTTAATCTATAGATCAACAGACATGCTCCCGAATGCGTGGCGTTAGAAATGAGGCGGTCACAGACTTTGATCAGAAATATAGTTTATAACTCAGACATCCTTGTTAATTTGAACCTGCCAAATTCACGCTGGTGAACTTGACCTACAAAGGTCTTACACAACGAAAGCAACTTTTGACCCGTTTCATAATTCGGTGGATGCACTTTGGTTTACAGGGAAGTCTCGTGAGATCACTTCAAGACCATTATATAGATAGCATTAGATAGCTGGTAAATTAATGTTAAAACCTCAATTATACCGATAATATTTATCAAATTAAAGGGGGGTGTGATGGAGAAAAAATGACAAATGGAATAATTTTGACTTATATTTGTAAGTTTTCCAACAAATTTCAATGTTAATTAAACAATGACATTACTTGTTTTGGTATGTTGTTAGCAGCTCCTGTCAGTCGTTCAATTATGTTTTCTTTTCTATTGGCCTACTGTGTCAAAGATATAACCAATGTCCAGGTTGTAACCATTTCCCTGTTCATTATGCATTAATTTATTTGTTTATTTATTCCTTTTCCCAACAAGTAGTTTGAGAAAGGTTTAACCTTCATCCATTTTCAGGACATTTCAAACATTTTAGATGCTGATTATAGGCAAGTCCCGCCTCGATCTACTCTGATAGGCTTGATATAACTGAATCCTGCCAACGTGGAGTGATATAGATTGATAATAACTCAACCGGATCATCTGTAACATGTCACCTTTTTAAAAGATAATAATAAAATGATTTCAAATTCGGTGTTTTTCTAGTTTAGACCTCTGTAATTCGAAGATATTCGTTGAGAATTGATTGTGAATAAACGAGGGGCAGGGAATCTATCAGCCTCTTTTATGTGTCATCTATGCAACTATAAAAGTTAATACAATATTTGGGGCTTCCTTTTCGATTTGGCGGGTTGAGGCCCCATCCTCTGATAACACCTCTTGCTACAGTTTTTTCCCAAAAGTTTACCACTATTTCGATTGAGTCAGGTTCTCTAATCATTTATTTTTCCATTCTAGATATAAAACACTTTAAATCTCCATTATACAAATGGATATGAAAATTACTGTCACCTACTCATAAACGTGTGTAATTACAAAAAGTGCATATTTGCTACGGTTAATTTTCATTTTATCTTTCCATAAGGTGTAATAAAATTGATAAAAGTAGGCCTAATAGAAATTTGAACAGTAAACGGTAAGTTGTGTATCTGTTGATAGCCAGAAATTGTGGAGGTGTTTTTCTCACTGGGAATAAGTGGCTTAAAGATTAATTAATTAATAACGGGAAGACCGGCGGTTCAACAATGAAATTAGTGATCAAGAGATGCAAAAGGAATTGCTTCATTACGTCTGGATACCAACAAGCTGCTAATTGGCTACTGGCTTTCTGTCGATGAAGAAAAGTGTTCTTTTCCTTCAAAATCGTAACAGCTCGCTGGTACGATTAGTGATGGGGCCCCTGACATCTAATTTCTAACTTCTGGATAGCCGCAGTTGGTAGCCTGCAGCAGGGGTAAGGGTTTCTTCAGGAATCCCCGGTACCCGTTGTCGTCCAGAAACTTCAAGACTTCCTCCGCGTACTTGTCCAAGAAGGAGATAGGGTTCCTGGCCAGAACGTAGAGGGCGCGATCACCGCTGCTGGTCACCACCGCGTATTGGTACTGACCATCGATGATGGGACCAAGTTTGATGATGAGGTCTGGATTACGATAAAGAATAAAACAGACGAGGCTTCAAGCGTAGAAGGACCACGACCAAAATATTTTTCCGAAGTGCTTTTCCGCTCAACGAAATAGAACTTTTAAAAATCTTGGTTGGTTTTGACCTGTCTGCACTTTCAAACCTCTGTTTACAAATCATGGACAATCAGGTGGTCTAACTTGTCTAACTATTTGACAAATAATGTTTAAAATACAGAGTCCCAGTCTACATATTGTCTCTGGAACTCTTTTTTTTTTTTGCGACGACCCTTATCTGTGACGTTTTCTCGGCTATAGGAATAATCAAAGAAAGCAGGACTAAAGAGACGGACTTTTTTGGCATGAGACACCAGCATGATAGGGTATGTTATCTCTTCTCAGCGGTAGGGATTAATTCAGACCTAAGGTATTCATAATAAAAAGTTGGCATGGCGACTTACAATCACCAGCAGTGGGGACTCCATCCAGCACCACCTTCAGTCTGCCGGGCTGCGACGGGTCTGGAATGTAGGCGAAACCAGCGATGTCTCTGCGCTTGCCCTCCGGCCAGCCCTCCCGGCCGGCGTTGTACACCGAGACGAACGTCTGGTTTATAATTTTATCTGGACAAAAACAAAGATAAGTCAACATCAGTTTACAGTAATAACCACAGATTTTCCAGATGTTAAAGGATTAAATTTATAGGCATTATACTTGAAGATGTAACTCACTGCGTAATTATTTTGCTGAAGGTAAAGCATTCCCTTTGCCAAGTCAAAAATTTATGTCACTAGTTCAAGGGAAAGACGGGTCATTGTCTGAAAATATTTGAACTGCTTGACCAAAATGGAGCAAAGGTCTTCAGGGATCTCTATATGTAATCATGTGATTTTCAAGAAACCAACTGTATAGTACAGTTTGCTGTTTGCTTGTAGAAACTTACAATCTGCTGTGGTGCACACAGAGTCTAAATCAACGTTGACAATCTTTGTCCATCTGTTTTGAAACGGCTGTCAACAAAATCAAAACGAATTCACTTTTGAAAATATCATGAAACGAAGTTTTGTCGACTTACTTCATTTTGTGCATAATTAAAACTATGGTGTGCAAGCGTTTGCCGTTGGGAAGCCGTAGGCTACCACAGTTATGTAGGCTTCATATTGGGCATTTATAGGTTTGTAAGGTTTTGTAAAATCATTGCATGAAATATTTTGCCAAATAAAATGAAGCTTGTCTGCAGACATCCAACAGCTCACCTGGTACCATCGACCTACGTAAGCCTTGAGGTCCAGCTTCGTTACAGTCGGGATGTCCCCACTGCACACGGTGAAGACCGCAAAGAGAAATACTCTCAGTGCGCGCATTTTGCCGCTGTTGAAATGTACTGCTGTGCTGGATCTTATTTAGACAGCGATGGGTTCTCGTTGTAGGCCTATTCAGAAGAAATCTAACAGCAGGAAATTGATTATGTAGTTTTGCAGTCAACTCTGCTACCCGAGTAAGTCTAATACAAACACGGTGATTGTGGTTTGGTGATAGGAGACGTCGAATTTAGTCCAAAGTTCAAATCTCACACTTGGGTAACATAAATACTTGTAAATAGGTTGACAGATTTTCATGTAACTTGTAATTTTCTAAAGGTTGAATTGATCAATGTGGTTTATCGGTATTCGTATCAGGATTTTCGCGTCTGGATTTAAGTTGTCCCCCCTCCAAAGAAAAGGTAGTCTAGTATCACTGGTTTCGCGAAGAACACGATTCAAAAAGACGCTGGGTGCATGGAGTGAGTTCGGTGGGAAGGTTGCTTTTGGGAGTAGCTCAAACCTAGCAGCGGCATTTCTAGTAGTAGTTTTCGAATTGGTTTGAGGTAGCATCCATGCATCCAAACAATGATTTCCACTGTGCAAATTATTTATATATTAAATAAAGCCGTATTAATTACATGATCACCATGACACTCTTTTGTTTCCATTCAAGCGTGGGCAAAGGTGAAGGCGCATGCCGCTTTTGATCTTTCTCTCCCCAGCAGATGCTCAGATGATAATCAGGGACCACATCCCATCCGTATATGAATAGCAACTTTGTCTCAATCTGCACCAATGCGATTCACATATTAAAGAAACAATATGCAGAAGAGGTGCATTAACTTACAAGAAAGTTTTGGTTCGGAGGATAAAAGTACAACTCAGCCGAGAAGTAATGCATTTTGAATTCAGCTTTGACGGCATTACGGAAAAAATCAAATCAAGGGGACTTTAAATGATAAAAGCTGTTGAATTTGCTGCTCGTGCGTCAAGGGCAAACCAAAATGGTGGACGGTTGTTTTAACGCCTGGAAGTTTTTCCCCCGCCCCAAGGGGTAAAGGGGGTTTTAAGTCTCAGCTTTGCCTCCTCCTACGACTGATTTTTACCACACTGTGATTGGAGTTTTGTTCTGAATAGCTAAATATGGAAGCATAGGACTGCATGTTATCGACCAGAAGATGGAGCTATTTTCTATCATTGCAAAGTGAGCAACGGGCAACCAGAGACGAAGGATGAGACGGAAATAAAGCCAAAATTTGGATCGTGGCCAGCTCCGATTAGCTCATTGATGCTCTAGTCCTTACGCATTGTCTTATACACAATATACAAGGAGTCGAGAATGATCCCCATGTATTCCAAATTTGTATGGTATTAGGTTAACCCCTTTATTATTCAATCCATAAGTTCTATGTACAAAAAGGGTTTAACTTCCCGACACAAATTTAAAAAGAAATAAGAAAACCCTGACATTTTGAATATATTTAAAACAGAAGTCATTCTAAATAAATTTTGTTCACCAATAAGGGCGCTTATGGGGGATGGACCTTATTAGAATAACAGTACGTATCTCAAATAAATTAGTGTCTCAACAACAAAAAAATACGTAACAACTTTTCATTTTGCATTCATAACAGACTACTAAAGTAATCGTTAAATAAATTAGATATAGAAACAGATGAAATTTGTGGGACGGACATGCACTGGAAATTCTAGATATTACCCTGGTTTACAAAGTTCAGACTTAATGGTTTTGAACTCTTTCATGGTTAAAATAAAAAGAAAAGCTTTAGAAAGGAAATTGAAGACTAGCATTTGGAAAAATTAAATACAGATGAAGGGAATAATTGTCTAAAATGCACAAAGATAGGATAGTTTGATGTGATAGATGGGAGATGGTGGGCTCTGTCTTCTATGGCATAGGGAGGTACTTGCACTCTGGAACTTGGGGCACAGGCTCGTACTTTTTAAGACCAACTGTGAATCCGGTCAAGGTTATGTATTCCTGAACCTGCAGAAACGACAAATAAAACATCTTGTTTACAAAATAGGTTGTAGCTTATGGAATGCTGCGTATTGCTTCGTCAAAGGTCAGAAGGATTTTATTTATGCTATAAGTTACTTCCTGAGTCATTTTTAAAATTTCTTATAACACATTGGGGATCTGTAGTCAACAGCATTCCCATTGCTGGTTACCCCTTGTACAGACCTGCATGATAATGTGTTTTTAAAATGAAGGAAAAGCGGATGCATTTTAAATTCAAATGTGACAGAACACAATGAAGGAGCAGGCGCAACATGCGTGGATGTCTGCTGTTACTGTGTAAGTGTGGATGAGGGGGCAAGGGGACCATCGCACCCCCACCGACTATTTTTTTAAAATCAAAGTGAAGATATTAAGTGTCTTAAATGGAGGTTGTTTTGTATAGACAAAGCCAATTTTGTTCAGGAAATTGTTTCTGAGCAGCTGCTTAATTATAATATAGTGTGATCAGTTGATGCAAAAGTACACCTGGGACGCTGCTTACTTATTTTGCCCACCCCCCGGCCCCAAAAAAGTTTGGGTCTGGATCCGGCCTTGTTAATGCGCACAGTTCGTAGGGTCAGGCATTCATTTTGCACTTGCAATTTTCCAATCAAATGAAATCTTTCGTCAATCCGACTAATTATCACGTTCCTTCCTTAAATCAAAGTGTGCATCTATTTTCATGGACGTCGCCGGGATAAAGTAAAGCTACGGTACCGTAGCCCTGGAAGAACATCGCCAATCGTCAATATTGACGTCAATTTGCGACCAAATTTACTAGCCACTCTTAGGTCGCGAATATTGACGCCAATATTCAAGACCAAATTCAAGACTCGGTGTGTCTCCGGTTGCAAATATTTCCCCCAATTTTTTTCCAGCAAGGTAGGTAGAGAGAGAGAGCCAGAGAGAGAGAGAGATTGCCAAAAAATGCGCGTGCGTGTGAACACTTCATTTCCACCTAGCTTGCTGAAAAAAAATCGCGGCAGTATTTGCGACCGGAGATACAACGAGCCGTGAATTCGGTCGCAACTATTGACGTCAGTATTCCCGACTGAAAAGCAAGTCGTGAATTTTGGTCGCAAATATTGACGTCAATATTGACGATCAGCGATGTCCCTCCAGGGCCACCATATAAAGCTCTTTTCGGGGAGCAAACCACAATGCAGCAATTTGACAAACCATCAGCGGTGGAAGGGGGTCGATTCCAAGTATTTCTTCGGCAAATCCCTCCTCCCGACACCCATTTTTACTTATAGAAATGTTCCTAGCGAAGACTCACCTCAGCATCATATTTGGCATTGAATTCGACCGGATCTCGGGCCAGCACGAACAGTTGCATAGTGGCCTCTCCGTCTGTGATCAGACTGTATTCGTACTGGTTGTTGACAATGGGACCCAACTTGAACACCCAGTCTGAGCAAAATAAAGGTGATATCAAAATATAACAGCAAGGGTTACAAGGGAGACAAATTGTAGTACAGGGGAAAGAGGCCTTTCAGTTGCAATAATGTTGGATAGAACCAATTCAAACAGACGTCTATAACTGACACTGGCTAAAAAAGACCTTTGATATAATAAAAAATACCCTTTCCCTTTTACAGAATATTACGAGTTGTACTGTTTGTAATGCCATTACCCCTCAAGGCATATGAGTTCAAGGGTCATTTCCTCAGAGTGATAATCAACAGTTTTGGTCAGCCTCAGCCTTTCTCTTCTGTCTCCAAATTCTATAGGTCTAGGTGAGGCAAAAGGGAAGACACGTGCTCGTTCTGCCTCCTTTGGTTTTTCCCAGGCTCATGTAAAGTCATTATTTGGTTTGCCTGTTTCAAAATAGAATAGCCATTCAGTGTGTCTATATCTACGTAATAACAAATCATGAACATCCTGGTAAGTCCACATTCGCAAGAAACATTCTGAACTCACAGTCTCCGACTATTGGAACCCCTTCGAGTGACACCTTGAGTTTGCCAGGTTCCCTGACGTCAGGCACGAAGGCGTAGCCTGTAATACTGCTCTCCTGCCCTTCCAGGTTGTAGTTGTGGTTGAGAACGCTGATGTAGGTAGCGTTAATGGCACCATCTGAGAAAGGGAGAATAGAGACAAGACACACGTTTACATGAAGTGTAATTGCTTGCAATACACGAATACATTTCATTGCACATGGCCATTTTGCAAGGATAAAATCTGTTTTTAAGAGGAGGTCAGTAAGATTTTAAAGTTGACCACCTTTTTATCGTAATTCCACACCAATCTTAGTATATGAAATGAAAGTTTGTCAAACTTAAATGCAACACGATTGAAATTCCACTACTTTCTGGATTTTAACGAGCGATTTCCTTGGAATTATTTTTCAAGTAGATAGAAAAGTCAGGTTGCATAAAGGTCAGTTTGTCAACCGAAAGAAAGATCAATTACGTCCGACTCGTGGTGAATAATGCAAACGATAAGCAACCCCCTCGGTACTTACAGGTGGCGGTGACGCACTGGGGATTGGGCAAGTTTGAGAAAAGGTTCGTCCATCCATTCGTGTACATCTGTCAGCAAATAGGAATAAATTTGAATAAGCAAGGAAGGACTCAACACTGCTTTCGTGCGCAATGCTCTCCTAGCGTCATTAAATAAAAAACAAAATGTATATAGAATAAGCAAAGATTTCTAAATCCAACACCGTTGCTTAAACTGTGCTTCACAGACCAAGCCAACAAACAGGAGAGCAATGTCGACCATACTCTCGCCATCAAGTAAGTTTTTCCATTGACCATGAGCACGCACAGAACGTTTTACCTGATACCACCGCCCGAGGTACATGGCGGGATCCAGCTCTGGAACGGTTCCCAATGCACTGCTACTGGTCACAAAGACCGCCAAGATGACCAAACTCAACATGGCTGATGTGATGTGTCTTGGAGGCAAAGCTACCGTGAAATAATTCGAGGTGGAATTTCTCGCTTCAATTTAACGATTTAGGTTAGAGTTTGGTCCACTTTTATAGACTCTTGGTAAACTACGATGTCTTAATTCGCGTAATCTTATTACAGATAATGAGGACTCTGGTATTAATAGCTTTGTTTATGCCTAACACAAACCAACTAACGTAAACCACCCATTTTGTCAAGATTGGACGAGGTTTCATATGGTTCATTAGGCTAAAAATTATACCAAATAAATTTGTCTGATTCCAAGGAATTTTCTTCCCACCCCATCATCTTACACACACACTCATAAAATAAAATGAACAGACACTTGGAACAAGGTTTTAATTCTTGGTGGCCATATATCAGTCAGTGTTTGGGTCACATTGCACCACCTCACCCTGCACGTGAATCAAACGTCGCTATCACCGCAACGTGGTTTTAATTTGCGATAAAGCCCAGTTACGAAACGAAATTCGATGAGAATTCGCCATATGATATTTACAAAGTTAAAAGGACTTCCTTTTCATGCAGAATGGGATCAGATGATCTCATTGGCTACGGGATATGTGACAAGTAAAAATATCCTTTGAGATTAGCCAAGAAATTACCCAGCATGTAAACTCTGGAAGACACATTTCCTCCATCCCAGACCAAGAAAAGAAAGTTGACAGGATTCGCTCGTCCCCATTGCTCTTACAGTCGCTGGTAAGGGAAAATGTCGCAGATCCCGACGCACTAAGTGTTTGTCCTGTCTTATAACGCGTGGCTCATGCGTCCTGCGAATAGGGAAGTTTTGACTTGAGTTATTGCTCGACAAAATTAAGTCATGCATTTGTCCTTCTTAGAGCTCTGTTGGGTGGTTAGGGCGAGCGGAGTCGACAATATGGATATCCTGTGCACTGAGTATGAGGAATCAGACGGGGTGGGGCTGACATGACTAGTTTAATTAAATGCAGACGCACGTCAACCAAACCAACATCATGGAACATCCTGGAACGTCATAGCGTAACTACGGGGTCACGTCCCCTATAGCGGAAGTTCGTTCCCTGGGTCCCCCCTACCCCACCCTGTTTGAGATTCGAAAATGTGCGAAGCCTATGAACAATTAAGACACTGCTGATTTGCTTCAAGTTCCCCTTAACTTATGTACACCCTGGTGCCCCCAAGCAATTTTACCCAAGAAACGCCACTGGCGTTACATTTTTGTGCATGTAACGTTGTGGGAGGAAGGCTAACGGGCCTGAAGAGGAAAATCCGGGGGGGGGGAGCTTGGGCCCCCTGACTTTAATAATTCCTTCTGGATCGGCCTCTGTTCTGATTCTGCATACTCTGAATTGCGTAATATGCCACCGTCCAGATCCCTAACAATTGCATTTCTGACTGTTTTTGGTCAGGTTCACTTTTAACACGAACCTTTAGCCTCAATACATAACATAATCTAAAAATCTTCAGATAGTTCCTCTATTTCCAATTGAACATTGGAACTTTTCTGAAATTCAGGCCCCCATGTTTTAACTTAATGTGCTGTAAGATCTATCCAGGCACATCCCTAAATCACACCTGAAACACATAGGTGTCGACAGAAATTGTTATTACTAACATGATGGAAACTCCTCATCTGCAGCTTTGATTGAGCTAACAGGCTACAATTTCTGACGTGCTGCTATTTAAAATTTTGCAAGTTTGCATATCTGATAAGCCAAGTTATCAGTGGTCGGAAGTGCATGGTGTTACATGCAATCGTACTGCAAGGGGGTTGACTATTCAATTTTGGCTCTGCAGGACAAGCATCCTATAGTCATTACACAGTCACTGAAAACAAATGATTTTAATCATTACAACACACGAATTGTTCTTTGGTTTCGTTTTCCAGCAACTATCTCTGCAAGCTTAATTCAAATTAAGTGGACGCACCCAAGAATTAATCCAGACCACCTTTATCGAATACCACAGTGCCCCTTGGACTCTTAATCCATTCATCATGCAGAAACATTGCACATGAATTATCAGTATAAAGTCCACTCCAAATCACAACCGAAGGGTGTCCAGTGTGGCAAACATCTCAACGGAATTAGTCAACTCGGTAAAAGATGGATACAAAGATGTTAGTTTATTCTCTGTTTTTGGCAGTGTGTCTTGTCTCGGGAGTGCGTGCCTTGGACACGATCAAAGACGTAAAAGTTGATCTCTACACCGGCAGATGGTACCAGGTAAGGCGACTTTAAACAATCGGCCCCTTCTTCGAGTGCTTTGTCACTAGGGTCTGCTCTTTCTACGTCGCATTCTTATTTTTGCCCACAATGGTAAAACAATGGCTGACTGTCAGTACAAAATCCAAAGAATAATTCAGCAAATATATTAAAGCCTCCAGCAGCTACCACAACCCCAATTCGTGAACTTAACAGTGAGCACAGTGGACACCCCTCTTTAAAAGCAATATCAAAAATGTAGTTTAAGGTGACACCGACCAAGGGTGATATTTCTGTGAACTTTACTTGGCCGCCCATACAAGTGGTAAGCAATTTAAGTGCGATCTATAATCAGCTTTTCTTTTCTTTTTTCAAAACACTGTGTTTTATGTAACCTTTTATAAGATAAATAAGGCTATTACTGTACAGTCTCATCCCTCCGTCAATTCTACAAACCAGACATAATCTCTTCATTGGCGACTCTTTTTTCAAAATAGTCAATATAGGCTTAATCTTCCAGTGATTGTTAATTGCAGGTGTACGGCAATTTCTGGTCGAATTTATTCGCTGATTCTCAACAGGCAGAGTGCACAACGGCAACGTGTAAGCAATTGTGGCAAAATTATTGTGTATATAATAATGAATTGAATCTACTTATCTCCGGTTACTAAAACACAATCCCAGCTCCATCCGATGAATAAAGTTAACGTATTACGAATTAACGTAATATTCGACGAACCAATAGAAGACTTGACTCCAGAGAGCAAACCTCGTCGAACTAGTTGAATAAACAGAAACATTTAAGCAATTCTAGAAATTTTTGAATAACGTTTACTTGATGTTCTGCATTGCAAATTCAGATAACAAAATTAACGAAACCTACGTGACCGTGTTCAACAACTACAAGACCCGGGATGGCGTTGAGGATTCAATCAACGGTTATGCCTACATTCCAGACCCGTCTGATCCTGGGAAACTGCTGGTAGCGCTAGATGGTGTCCTCATCAATAGCCCGTGTAAGATATTCTGTATAATGAATGCATTTATAGACGTGATGATGCCATCTGTTAATTTTCATAGGCTGTCTACAAACAATGTTCGAAAAGGGAGGATAAAAAAATTCAATGACTGTTTAGTGCGATGGGGTCCTAAAACCTGGACACAAAATGGTTTTAAAGGCAATTTATGAATTGTATGCACATCAGTCATTAAATTATTTGACATTTTCCAATAAAGTGAGGTTAGCACTGTACAGCTATTTTGCATCCGACAACTTTGCGGCTACGGACAAGGGAATATATGAGCGATCTAAACCCCTGGGTCTTTAAGTTGAAATCGTATCAACCACTTGCGAATCCAGCTAGGTAATCAAGTAGTGTAAGAGAGGGGGACACGCCCTTCCGGGCCACGCTCGATACGAGTGCCGTTACATCCCCTACTATTTCCCGCTTGCAGATTCAAAGTGATCCCTGCGATAGTGCGTCACTTTTTAGAGGCAACACAAGCAGTTGCTCCAAAGTCGCTCGCCGCTGTCCGCCCCGAGCTGACCAGTTACGCGTACTCAACGAGCTCCGCGTCAAACGCGCATATACTCGCGCGCCTAATGGTACGCCTATGCTGTG
The DNA here is from genome assembly GCF_001949145.1 of Acanthaster planci. The sequence continues at coordinate 242,569 of NW_019091401.1, forward strand.
AGTACCACAAAACAGGCCCTCTTTTGTTCCGGTCGGAGTGGATTGATAGGGGTGTTCCTTGCGCGCCAACACGTTCGGAGTACGGTAGTACACGTTCGCAGATCGCGGACACAGGAAAGTGTGCGAAACTATATACTGCACACAACAGTAATTCAAGAAATTGGTGGCCACATTGCCATCTGCCTGCGCAAAGGAGATACTTTTTACTGCACTTTTTTCATCATTTTGCTGATTCTTTAATTTTCAGACTGGATCATCAAACTGGGACCGGTAGTTAACGGACAGTACACCTACTCTGTTGTCTCAGACAGCCCGGCGCTCAGTCTCTTTGTACTTGTCCGTGACGTCCAAAACTACTACAGCCTATACGATAATGAGATGTTGGAATACCTTGAACTGACCGGATTCAATGGAATCAGCACGTCACCTATTCAGGTATATCAAGGGGACGATTGTGAATATCCTAAACTTGACTGAGGGTGAACAACTTGAGCCCAGTCATTATGGCACGAGGAATGCGGAGAAGGGAATGTGACGCGCATGAATTTAAAATGAAATAGTAAATTGTAAAATAAATGGAAGAAACAGAGCTTGGAAAGTCAATTCCATGTAAACGGGTTAATCAACAGTCTACCACCAAAATAGTTCAGAACTACCTCGGTAAGAAAATAAAGGGAGGGACTCGCTGTAGGATTATCTAACCAAAGAATAAGTGCACTCAAAGGTTGCTCGCACTGGGGTAGGAAGGCAGGCAAGTTACGTATATCACTGGTTGGAGACCTGTCCGAAATTCATCAGAAATTTGAGAAAGAATATACACAAGGTCTGGCTGTGTCTAACGAACCCATGTTCTTTACGGAGGATTAAATTGTTATTTGGAAAAAAATAAAGGGTGTCACTTATTCCGATGAAAAATATGAAACCAGAACAAAAGCTGTGGAGGGGAACCGTGTTTAAAAAATTGTACTGTTTCAACTAATTTTTATTTTTTGCATCTAAATGTCCTAACCTCGATTAGAATTTTGAAAGAGATTATACATACATGTAGAATGGACTGGACTACAGGTGTTCACTTAATTGGACAGTGTGTTGCAAAATTTACCACAACTACAGACTGTCAACCATGTCAGCCAAAATAAGTTTGATACTACATTTTACTACATCTTTGTGTATTTGGATTTCTGCCATTCTACACTTTATTGCAACTTTTTTCAATAAGTATAAACCTGAAAATTTCTAAAATTTAGTCAGTCATCGATGCTACGGTTTCACAATACAAAAATAATTCTTGTTTTTCATAACAACTAACAGCTCAATTTTCTTGAAATATCACACTCTTGGACACTCAATATACATAGAATAAACTAAACATTATACGTACTTGATCTACAAAGGAATATGATCAATTTAAGGACTTTTACTTAAAAAACCTGAAACATTGTGCACTGAATTTGTATCCGTCATTTCCTGCAAGCTTACAAATATTTCATGATCTGCTAAGAAACGTGAACAGGTAGCATTTATTTAGAACTGAATTCATATAAGCAAATACTAAAGTAAGAACTAAACTCTCATTACAAATCATTAATGAATAAACTTTTATTCGGATGTTCATCTGATATTTCTTTTGATACTAGCAAAACTGTTGACTTGAAAAAAATACACATCCAAAAATATTCAACAATGTTCAAATATCCTTTCCCTGGCAAAAATGGTCATGTTTGAAAAAATCACACACTCACTCGATTTGCAGTTTTCAACTAAAGAAATTCTAATTCACATTAAATTTAATAACAGAAATTCGTATTGACGAATCAATAAATGAACTGTAATTTTAACAAAGTTGACTTATATTGCTTTCAGAAAAGAAAAGTTGTCAGTTCAAATATATCATTCTTTTTTTCTCAGCAAAAGAGGGCATGTTTGGAAGAATTTAAACACACTTAACAGATTTGCAGCTTTCAATGGTAAAAAGGGTGTTGGGGCAGATACTAGGTTTGCCCAAATAAATGTTGAAATCTTAAAATGAGAAGAATACATTGATACCAAAAGCTGTAAAATACAGAGAGTTGTGTGGATAAATCAAGTAAACAAGTTTTCTCATGCTTGTTTTCACAGAGCACACCAGTGCTGAGCTATAAATTTGACATACAACAATGTTTGACACCCCTGTGCTTGTTTGGATTTGATGAAACGACTTCAGTGACATTGGAACCCTTTTGCTGGGTTGGGTCCATCACCGCATGAACTGATCGACAACTTCTTAGGGCAACCCCTGTGCAACAAGTTCACAACCCTCCATCCAGATACTTCGCTACCATACATATTCTTTTAAAGAAGCAGTAGCTATTCATTGTATATAGTTTTGCAACCAAATCTGGTCTTGATGAGAAAGGTAAGAGATTATCTAGGAAATTCCCTTATTATTATAGCAGTAAGTTCAAAACAGTGCATTTTTCATTATGCTGCCAAGGAAAGACCGCACAAACCTGGTGCTTATCCAAAACAGAACCACATTCTTTGTCCTGATTTTGTTTACATGTCAGACATCCACTATCTTGACATAGCTGTAGATGTGCTCGGTCAGGTTTTGGAAGAACGCCCGCATGCCATGCACAAGCAGCCCTGACTTGTAGGCTCCCTTCAGCATTGGCTGCAGTGACCCTTGCAGATTGATCTGACCCAGCAAAGTTAGGTGGGTGACCTCTGACCTCCCTGCCCTGCATGGTGGAAGGAGCCCGTCCTCATCCTCGCTGGCACTGTCTTCCTCTGTGTCAGGAGGGGGATTGGTCGACAAGCTGGCTTGTGGGTTCTGTTGTGGTTTGATGATGCAACCAGACAAGCCCATATTGCAGGAGACAGCACCCTGATGAATGCAAGTGAATGAATTTAATACTTAAGTTGGGACTTCAAATTAGTGTTGAAAGTGACACGTTGTGGACCATCGCAAGACCCCAAAAGACCCCCAGTCTGAAATCAAGTCACCAACTATTCATATGAACTGCAACAAAAAGATTCCTTTGTAGTTGTTCACCCTGTTACTTGTGACTGTTCTTGTGTCGGGTCATATCTCCTTGAGTGCCTGTGGCTCTAATCAAATGATTTTTTGTTCCAGCTCAGCGATCCTGAAACTATTAACTTTTTATAAATTCCAAATGCATGTGCATCAACCCTAGGAAATCTTGAAAGAATAAGCCTACCTGTTTCTTTTGACTGTCTGGATGGTGGACAGATGTGATGAGTATCCCACAGGATTCACCTTGGGTCAGTTGTAGGGGCACGAACATCTGCAGAAGGGTCATTCGGCGGGGACTGGTGTTGGGCAGGACCTTGATCTCCTTGTAACAGTCCATGATGGTACCCCTTGGTGGAATCGTGAACTCTTCCAGCACATCATCTGCACCTCTGAATGGGAAATCCAGCTGTGGGGGAGGGGAGGGAAATCAGTGGGTTTGAAGCGCAATTCATAAATACCTCAGACAGTCGCCTAATTCACAACGTGCAACTTGACCATGTAATAACATTTGATAATGTCCGCCGAGAAATGATAATGCCTGCTACATAAATCATATGCTGGCTTTTTGCATGGGCAGCTGAATTTGCTCATTTCAACAGGTCTAATGCTTAGACACTTCCACATTAAATTGAACCCATTCGATTAAATACCAAAACACAGTAACTGCAGGTTTAAATGATGAAATAAGTGGATCACAGGTTGATTTGACATACTTTCCCACCAGGGCGTATGGCTCTCTGTATGAAGCTGTAGACATGCCTGCACCTGGCATTTATCACACCCTCGACCTAGAAAAAAAAAGAAAAATACAGTGCCATCTTGGTAAAGTTCCCAGATACTAGCTCTATGGAAATTCTGAACACAGAGTCAGCAGACGATGGGCACCACACTATGTTGTATGCCTACAGAAAAAAAATTCATTCCACAAAATCCAGTTATGAAAGTAAATCTTGAACTCTCTGTTTCTCTTTAAGTTTAAAAGTACCGAAAAAATTACATAAACAGATTCATGTGTGTTTCTTCTACATCATAAGGCCAAAGGTCAGTGTTTCCAATATCTTGTACATTAACATGCAGCTCTTCATGAATAGCATGCACATGTTAAAGAAAAGTAGGATATCATTTCGTACTTTTCATCTTATTGCCAGTATGTCAAATGATATTTGTTGACCTCTTGAGGTGTTGAACATGGGTTCATGACTCCCCTTGCATGACACCCTTTGCTTTGCCTTAGCTGATGTAAACCTATGGTTTAAAAAACACCATGCTCACATCACAATTGTTAAACTGTACCACACTTTAGCCATGATGAGAGAAAAATCCAAGTTATGGAGTGTGGATTGACACCAGTCCACACTGTGCCATGGGTGAGATATCTGAGCCATTTAAGGGTCAAGTAATCCTCACCTTGACCACAGCAAGTGGCAGATCACTGAAACTCATTCTGCTGACTGTCACACCATCTTTGGTGTCTGTTTTCTTCCAATTTTTGCCAACTGCCAAGGCCAACAGGTTGTTCCACTGCTGCTCAAATCAAAATGAGGGAATGAGGTGTGATAGACTGGTTTTATTCTTTAATTAACAAAAAAGGTGGGAGAATGATGATAGAGATCTGAGGTTATGGTTTGTTGACAGATCTGAGGTTATGGTTTGTTGACAGATCTGAGGTTATGGTTTGTTGACAGATCTGAGGTTATGGTTTGTTGACAGATCTGAGGTTATGGTTTGTTGACAGATCTGAGGTTATGGTTCGTTGACTGATCTGAGGTTATGGTTTGTTGACTGATCTGAGGTTATGGTTTGTTGATAGACCTGAGGTTATGATTCGTTGACTGATCTGAGGTTATGGTTCGTTGACAGATCTGAGGTTATGGTTTGTTGACAGATCTGAGGTTATGNTCCTAATTCACAACGTGCAACTTGACCATGTAATAACATTTGATAATGTCCGCCGAGAAATGATAATGCCTGCTACATAAATCATATGCTGGCTTTTTGCATGGGCAGCTGAATTACAGAACTTGCTCATTTCAACAGGTTTAATGCTTAGACACTTCCACATTAAATTGAACCCATTCGATTAAATACCAAAACACAGTAACTGCAAATGATCTCTGGAGGTTTAAATGATGAAATAAGTGGATCACAGGTTGATTTGACATACTTTCCCACCAGGGCGTATGGCTCTCTGTATGAAGCTGTAGACATGCCTGCACCTGGCATTTATCACACCCTCAACCTAGAAAAAAAAAGGAAAAATACAGTGCCATCTTGGTAAAGTTCCCAGATACTAGCTCTATGGAAATTCTGAACACAGAGTCAGCAGACGATGGGCACCACACTATGTTGTATGTGTAGCCTACAGAAAAAAACATTTCATTCCACAAAATCCAGTTATGAAAGTAAATCTTGAACTCTCTGTTTCTCTTTAAATTTAAAAGTACCGAAAAAATTACATAAACAGATGCATGTGTGTTTCTTCTACATCATAAGGCCAAAGGTCAGTGTTTCCAATATCTTGTACATTAACATGCAGCTCTCATTGAATAGCATGCACATGTTAAAGAAAAGTAGTAAACACTCTGGATATCATTTCGTACTTTTCATCTTATTGCCAGTATATCAAATGATATTTGTTGACCTCTGAGGTGTTGAACATGGATTCATGACTCCCCTTGCATGACACCTTTTGCTTTGCCTCACATCACAATTGTTAGACTGTACCACACTTTAGCCATGATGAGAGAAAAATCCAAGTTATGGAGTGTGGATTGACACCAGTCCACACTGTGCCGCTGGGTGAGATATCTGAGCCATTTAAGGGTCAAGTAATCCTCACCTTGACCACAGCAAGTGGCAGATCACTGAAACTCATTCTGCTGACTGTCACACCATCTTTGGTGTCTGTTTTCTTCCAATTTTTGCCAACTGCCAAGGCCAACAGGTTGTTCCACTGCTGCTCAAATCAAAATGAGGGAATGAGGTGTGATAGACTGGTTTTATTCTTTAATTAACAAAAAAGGTGGGAGAATGATAGAGATCTGAGGTTATGGTTTGTTGACAGATCTGAGGTTATGGTTCGTTGACTGATCTGAGGTTATGGTTTGTTGACAGACCTGAGGTTATGATTCGTTGACTGATCTGAGGTTATGGTTTGTTGATAGACCTGAGGTTATGGTTTGTTGACAGACCTGAGGTTACGATTCGTTGACTGATCTGAGGTTATGGTTCGTTGATAGACCTGAGGTTATGGTTCGTTAACAGATCTGAGGTTATGGTTTGTTGACAGATCTGAGGTTGTGGTTTGTGGTCTAGTACTTTATTTACTTCAATGTACACATCAAAACTCTTCATTATACATGTATGTACTCATGAATGCCCAAAATATACAGTACAATGAATTTGAATTGTCTAAATACCACTACATCCATCAGGTATAAGACCCAATATGAATCGCCTCTGCATTTTGTGTCTGACCAACAGTAAGAAAAATTTTGCCAGAATTACTCCAGCCCTCATTTGGATTTTTGGCAGAAACCTCTCTGAATCCTCCAAAATCCCCCACCGTGATGGAAAATGATGGCACATTCTTTGAACATAATTCTCAAGCAGCCAGTTCAAAGTAAGGAAATAGTGGCTAGGCTCTCCCTCTCTCATTACTGCCAATCCTCCAAAACCTCTTGGTGGATTTGAGTGATCTGGGACTGATAGTTACAGTTTGTATACTATTTCAGAGCTTTGTAGCATTTTTTTTTATTATTACACAATCACATGGACCTTTGTGTCAGAGAAAAAGTTGCCAAATTTTGCTAGAATCCGACTGCTCGGTATCCACAGGTAGAATCTTCTTCCTTGCACAGACCCTTCGTATTCTATTTTCCCTCCCCCATATCTCTGTCTCTTGGACTCACTTGCTTTCTCCACTCTGCATCCAAGTACATGTCTCTCCTGAATTCATTCTTCTCTGCCAGCTGAGAATTTCTACTTTCTCTGTCTTTCCTTTTCTAAACAATGAACCATACATGAAGTCTTTATAGACATGGTCAGGATATTACAATGACCATCAACCTCAGCTTAAATCTCAAGAACATTAGAAGTCATTATTCTTATTGGAAAGTCAATCTACTTCCTTGCTGAAGATGTCAGTGTTGTGCTGTTTAACTTAAATCACTCAGACTGCATGATGTAGTGCTGTGGTCAAGTTCTTTTGCTCGAGACAGACATGATGTGCCAGTCTAAAACCTTGGAAAGGAATTCAGCATTTGAGCAAAGTCTGGAATCCAGCCCATTCTTCAGCAAATATTGTATAGTAGTTGCACATCTCCATCTAAATCCATATATTAAATATTCACGGTAAACGTCAGATAGTTTGATGTAAATGGGAAACATCATTCCTTGTACAACCTGTTGAGAAACACACATCCCTCTAAAATGAACAGAACTGAGAACACTGAAGTAAATAAACCAAGAACCATTTGAATGGGGATTGCACTAGAAAGCTACCTTAGCTTTGAAGGAGGCTGTCTGCTTGCGAAGCAAAGCTTTTTGTGCTGAAGCGCCCTCTATTGCAGCATCCAGAACCTCCATCCACTCATGTTTATCATCTTCACTTTCTGTGGAGAAAAAGAAATCTCACTCTCCATTCACTGTAACTTTGATATTCTACACTATTTGTGTTGTTACTGTTGCACCTCCACTGGCGACTGGATTAGCCGTCCCAAGGTGTACATTAACCACTTCGTGCCGGTGGCAGTTATCAATGTTGACGATGCTGGGGTGGGATAATTATCATTTTTTTCTGTTTTCAAAATTCTTTAAAATTCCTATCTTCATTTATTGGACACTTACACCCACACCAAGGACTGTCTGGTTTCTGCTCTTATCTGACAGACAACATCTATTGATGCTGGAGTATTTCAGCCAGGCCTGCTGCCTTGTAAAAAGAGCCCAGATTTTGCGGTGTGACGTAATTTTCTTTTGTTCATGAAACTGGCACAGTGCGCTGCTGACCTCTTTTCAATAAGGGCCAGATTAGACTGCAATGGTACTGTGTGGCTCATTGCTGCGGTGGTGGAGCGCTTTTGTCCCACTCGCACTAATTGCCCCAAACCGTGGTATACTGTTTTAAAACAAGGCTGGATTATCTCCACTATTGAGAGTGAAAAAATGTTGGTAATGCCCAGCAACCTGGCCGTTTTACAAGTACAGTCTTTTGTTACAAGGCCCAGTTCCCTTTGTCCGATTTTGGAGACCCTGGCCACGCGTATAAAGAATACGTGTCCGGTACCAGAAACCCCGGCGGCAAGTGGATAAAGATGACTGGGAGACTGTAAAGAAGAAACAAATGGACACTAGTTGGGTTTGGTGTGGTGGTCAGTGTTCAGTCATCAAAGTCTTGACTCATAGATCAAAGGCCACCACACCACCCTCAAGTGTCCCACAGAAAGTTGCATCATCTCCTAACATATGTGCCAAACAGCTGTTTCATGTTCAGGGAGGATTAAATGGGGGGGGATATTACAACATTACTATTTAATGAAATGGAGGCAACTTGATGATAAAAAGTGGTCAATCAATAGTGATGAATGCAGACATGTTCATCTTTACAGAAGGGAGGAAATGACTGTAAAATGAAAAATGGCTTCATTGGACATTTTGAAGGGAAATGTGGTCACACATTACCCAGGCAAGGAATGTCCCTCTTGTCTATCAATTAGCAATTTCGGTATTTCAATAAGACAAAGTCATTTAAGCATGACATGACACCAGTTCAAACAGATATGTTTCGTGGAGTGAGTTGGTGTATGGCCACCCTCATGGGGGTCGACCTGGCATAAATTTATTGATGTTCACAAGTAACCTATGATGCGATTCATATTGAGCAAATGCTCTCTTACTAAAAATGTCCAATTCATTCACCTATTGAGACAAATTCACTTACCCATTGATCCAATTCATATACCATTTGGATCCAATTCACTACCAATTCAGTAACAAATTCCAAAACCAATTGCTTTTTCTTGGAATCAAATTGGAATCCAATTGGGTCCAATTGGTTTGAATAGTAAATTCTGACCTTTTCTCAGTTGGATCATTTCAAACCAATTGACACCATTTGAATGCCAATTCACAATCCATTTGTAACCAACCAAAGAACCAACTGAAACCATTTCAATACCAATTCAAACAAATTGAGTCCCATTTGAAAAATCCATTTGATGGGGGAAACAAGCTGAAAGCATACCAATTGGAACCAGTTGCATCCCATTTGAAATTTCCAATTGATCGAGGAAAACAGACAGACAGAAAGCATACCAATTGGAACCATTTGATTCCCATTTGAATTCTAATTGATTGGGGAAAATAAACAAAGACAAAAATGCCAATTGAAACCAACTGCGTCTGATTTGAAATCTCCAATGGATGGGGCAAAACAAATGGGTAAGAAAACATACCAACTGAAACCAACTGAGCACAACTGATTGCCAACTGGACCCAATTAAATCCAATTTGAAAATCAGTTGGTTTGAATTAGCCTAACTTGCTAATTATGCAAAGGTCGGCTCCATGGTCTGATGAGGAACACTTAGATTAATTTTGATAAAGAGAACAAGGACTTCTCAACAAGCAGATGATGAAGTCTCACCACAGCTGATATAGTAGGTCCTTGTTGTACCATCTTCTGCAAAGGGTCCCACTTCAAAACAGTTCGGTTGCTCCCTCTCTTTGCCTTCTGGCTCCCTTGTAACATCTGAATAAAGAAAGAAATTTATTTTGTTGAAAAATTACCTCTTATAAATAACCAAATTTCCCGTAAATAATTACATGAACTTTAAAGCCAATGTATTGTATATGCCATTGTCAGCGTCTGACTTATTATATTTGTTACTTGTGTCTTCTATTTCATGCAGGTTCATAAATGTATTTGTCAGCTTTAGTGATGTATTCTTTATTTCTAATATAGGGTCACATCAAAAACCTTCAGCTTATACTGATATCTAGTAGATTAATGAAAAATTCTATAAAATGATTGTAGCTTAATTCCATTAAATATTATGGATTTGTCAATGTGAGTGTCGCTTTGTTTATCAACAAGGAATATTATTAAAGGTTATGCGATCCAAGGCTTGATTATGTTTCTCCTTTGACATTTAAATGTGGGAACAAAGCAGGCTACTCGAAATCTACTTTAACGGACCCACAAATTTGGGAAATTTTTCAGTATTGCTGCAATAACGGCAATGCTACCATGACAATTCAAAATCTCCTGAAAACGCTAAACTATCTTCAACTTTCAGTCGCTTTACATTCATGCCTTTATAAAAGAAAGGAAAAGAAAACGAAATGAAATAAAATAATAAAATAAAATAAAACAAAATAAAATAAAATAAAAAAAATAATAAAACAAAATAAAATAAAATAAAATAATAAAATAAAATAAAATAAAATAAAATAAAATAAAATAAAATAAAATAAAATAAAATAAAATAAAATAAAATAAAATAAAATAAAATAAAATAAAATAAAATAAAATAAAATAAAATAAAATAAAATAAAATAAAATAAAATAAAATAAAATAAAATAAAATAAAATAAAATAAAATAAAATAAAATAAAATAAAACTAAAAATGCTCTGAAATGTTTGTCTTGGGTTGCGTTTAAAGTCATAGTGTCTGAAAAGGGCAGCAACAACAAAGTACTTCGCACACAAGTGTGGAAAAATGGTGCGATGTTGAGTACATGTAAACATTCATGAATATTTGAGCCTAGCAAGAAATTAGAGCAAACAGAATGGCAATCATCCCCAGACAGGCCTTAGTGCAATAACTTCAGCAGAGCAAGTTAAGCACCATTTAGTGTGCAAGTTGGCACTGCATACACAGTGACCTTCCTTCATTGTGAAAGGTGGATGGAAGCAGGATCAGGATCCAGTGTACATTAGATGCAGCAAGGTTTATTTACAGTTAGCTACCATTGGAAAATGCAATGCCCCATGGCAGGATTCAGTGCAAACAAAGTTATTGTCTGGAAGCTTCCAGCTAGCTGTATTCTGCCCAGACTGTCAATGACAATAGCTGGCATGTAGCAAAGCCTGTGAGCAGCAGAGGAGAAGACCCTGCATATTGATTTGACTTGATGTTAAGCACCCCCCTACCATCACCACAGCCACTATTCCATCGTCCTTGAAAGACTGCTGGAAGTCTTTGAAGGGGAAAAAGTCCTCCACTTTTGACTCTGCCTTGTAATAAAACTCAATTTTTATTTGTGTTTCAGTGAATTTTTGTACCCCATACCTTGATTTAGTTGAACAGAGCAGTTTAAAACAAAATCCCAATACCATTTACTTTATCCTCAATTTTGGACCATAGTATTATTTATAGTTCCACCTAATGCCATGTAATGGAACAGTCCAAATTGGCTAGCAGAATTAAGCAACATTTATATGCTAAGCTCAGCATTGTTAGAAGGTACTTATTGTTTACTCCACTGGGGCTACAGTGAAAATTCCACCTGCCTTTTGTTATTGTACTAAGACTCTCTTGGCCATGCATGAGGTATTTGGCCTCGCTCCAAAAGGTTTTCATGAGGCCATATAAAACCAGGGTGTAAGGAATTTCTGTGAGGACTCTGGTGACTGGGATGTACTGCAGAGCATCCAGAGCATGCTTTCATCTGCCTTTGGTTCTGTATGTAAGTTCTGTATTTGCTTTTTGGAAACTTGGCACGATCTGCTCCTACCATTCCTGTTTCTCTTGATTTCTTTGCAAGTAAAACAGGTAAACAGGCATTTTTCTGGGGGGAGCTGCAGCCCAAAAGGAAGTTGCATTTCTGGTAATTCAGAACTCAAACTTTTCGACATTGATTATTGTGTAGAAATGTATCAGTTGTACAGCCTTGTAGTATCCTGTTCACAGATAGAAAGCATATGGATTGGTAAGTTTAATTTATTTACTTGATATCCATATTGACATTTATTCTTGTCATAAAAATTTAATGTAATTCAAAGTCACTAAAAAGTTGTGTGCGGCAAAACCATATTTAATGATTTAATAATTTTATACAGAGTAAGTTGCCTGTTTAATCAAAAAATGTCTACTCACACTTATTACTGAGCTGTATCTGTCCTTTAGGTGTTTTGGCGCCTTGCTTGCTAGAAAAATGAATATTAAAGATGTTTCACAGATTGAAACAAGAAAAAGTGTTCTGATGCTTCGGGGGAGTTGATTAGCTATCCCTTGGTAATACATCCGAGCTTTTGCCTCCACTGTGCCAGTGGCAATGCAACTTGAGATTAATTCACCAGTGTTAGTGACATCTGTAAAACGGGCAACTCGAAAGTTCTGTACCTGCAAGCAAGGACTGCCTTTCCAAAAGTGTGGTTAGTCTGAATTGAGGATGGGTGGGCAGGTAAAATTAAAGAGTGACAGGGAAAACGAGTCAGAAATGAAAATTTCCCTTGGAAAAGCTTATAAATGCACTGGGAAGACAAGAGAACAATCTGAAAGGTCTGCCTGAGAAGCATTTCTTTTTGACTCTGGTTTCACTCACTCGTAGTAGTAAAGAGTCGCTGTCCGACCTCGCTGTATCAAGACAAACCAGCGCTTCTGCCATTTGTATTGGCCGAGTAGGTTTCTGTTGCCACTCTTTTTGATGCACAGTCCCTCCTTCAGAATCACTTCGCTTCCGTCTGAATGAACCCGATAAAAATGGGGCAAATTACAATGTAAAGAAAGTTTTTGATAGTTTTGAAGTCAATGAATGTGTATATACCCAAGTGACATTAACCCCTTTGTGCCGTTAAGACACGCCGTAAAAATTGAGATCCTCGGCCCACTTTTCAGTTATTATTCTCGGCCCACGCTCGAGCGAACACTGTGAAAGAAGGCAAACCCTGGCTCTTGTATA
>NW_019091401.1:259647-288154 GCF_001949145.1 Acanthaster planci
CCAGTCACAAGTCATTTGATAACAGGTAAAGTCAAGTGACGAGGCAGTTTGGTCCAAACACAAGCAAGTCTCAAGTCTTTTTGTCAAGTTGCGCGAGGTGTGATTTCAAGCTACAGTCTAGTGATTCAGACGTTGCCTTGGGAGACGAGACCAAACAAAGTCTTACACTGATTATTTCAAGAACGCAAGGCCTAAGTTGATAGGCTTATTTAAAACTTTAATGGGTTCAGTTGAATAGTTTTGACTTGCTTTGGTAAAAAGTCATAATAAGCAAGTCGAAGTCGGGTCACAATTTATTTTTTGCAAGTCAAAGTAAAGTTACAAGTTGAGTCACGAGTCACAAAAATAGCAACTCGAGTCCGATTTGAGTCCAGGTCAAGTGAGTCCAGTCTACACCTCTGGTGATCTCAATTTACACAGGCCTTGATGTGCTTTTTGTACATTTATCACTTTTAGACATAGCCAGTTTAGCTTCCCTAGTTAGTCTTTTGTTATTAATGATATTATAATAGTGAGTTTTCCATTTTTTGCAGTGAAAGATTGCGCCATGCGCAGACGTGGCTTCAAAGCATGATGGAATACCTTCATGTGAAGGAACGCAGTGCAGCAGCCATCATCTTTGCCAAACAACGACCCATTGCTGCTACTTTGATTGGTGTTGCTGTGGCAACGAGCTTTCTCCCAGCTGTGGCTTTTGTGTCATTTGTGGCCACCTTTCTCATCATTGGCGTTATTGCATTGCTCGTCATTGAAGGTATGACAGTGAATGATCAAGTGACAGACTGACTGAATGCAGACTGCTGGACTGACTGCTCCTTTTCATCAAGCATGTTGCAGATTCAACACATGTGTAGTCCACTCACGATATAAAGAACACTGATATAATAAAATGGTGTCATAAAGACCAAATTCTGCAAATTCCAGTTTTAGGAATATTTTTTCTTTGTTTCCACTCCTTTTATAACAAAGTCCTGATAAGAGCAAAGTAATTTGTCTAGTCCAGGCAACTTTGTCATATAAAAGTTGACTGAATATGACTGTAAATAAATAAAAGGCAAGCTCACACTTCGTGCAAATGCAAATTGAAAGTGAATTTGATGTTGCTGGAAATAGCAGCAAAGTCTCCTAGAGTTGAAATGTGTTCAATTTTTCCAAATCCACAGTGCAAAACCTTGCTGTGATGTAACTTGGTGGCATTACCTTTTCTCAAAGTACATGTATTGGCTGGACCCAAAATTTGTTTGTTTTTATCTCGGAAAGAAAACAAGCTTGCAAAATCTCCCAAAACCTCACATTTTCTGAATTTAGGTACACTTATTTGGGTGCACGATGTTCAGTATCTTCTAGCTCTTCAGTTGAAATTGATCAATCTGTCTTTGCAGTACAAGTATGCAAAGGGCAAAAATCCCTCATAAAAGAGGGCATTTGCATGAGTCTCCAGCTAAACTAGACTATTAAAAACCTCGGTGTCATTCCTGTTATGTCATCTGTGCCATTTTCCCTTGTCCATTTCTGCAGGCACTGCCATACTTTCGGCCATTGTGATCCTACTTCTTGCCCTGGTTGGTTGCATGATGGCCACCGTCTTCATCGGTGCAGTCATCTTGGGTGGCCTCTTTGCAGGCCGCTTCACTTGGCGCATCGCCGCCCCGCTCCGCACCAAGATGGCTGTGCGTCTGGGCATGCATGGATCTGCTGCCGATAACAAGACAGCTCCCTCTGCCACCGAAGAGAAGGGACAGCTTGAGACCGACTACATGCCAGATCTTGGCTTTGCAGGCAAGGGGACGGAAGCCAAAAGCGACTAGCGGTGGTGGTCCCCTAGAAGACGAGGACAAACCTACAGCAATCCCAACGCAGTGCGGGTCTTCAAGACAGATGAAGAGTACACCGCCTTTGTGGCCTCCATGTCCTTGATTGTACTTGTTCTGTTTATATCACTCTTCCTGTTTCTGGTTGTCAACCCGGGGCTGATGATTTTGTCTTGGGCACTGTCACCATGATTTTTTTGTAAATGAAACATTTGCTTATTCGGCCAAGTATCATTGCTGGATGCTGGATGTTTTGATCCAAGTCACACTACAACTTCTAACAATGTACTCACTGAGAGGAGACAAGCCAATGTTTTGCACTGGCTGGATATGGAAGTGGAGATTGCTGCTTTTGTTTTGAATCGTTTCTAGGGCATAAAAATGTTAGGTTTACATGATTTGTACTTGAGGTATGCTTCCTATATGTATCAATCTAAATATTATATCAAAATATCAAATTAAATATCGGTGCAGTGAAGTATGAATGAACCTTGGCATGTAATAAGTATTATGTGTTACTTTAATTATGCTTTCATAAGTTGCATTTGCTTAAGTAGTTGAAATTGTAAAAAGTACATCATGTGTACGGAGCTCATGCACATTTATTGGTACAGGTGTTGTTGCCAAGTAGCCCTTGTACATGCCATCACTTGCAGTTTTTCCAAAGATTTGGGTTTTGTTGTGCATTTTCTTGAATGATTCTTCTATTTTGCAAAGTAATATCGTCATTATGATGTTTCTGAATATTTTTGCACTGTTTACCATTTGCCATTTATCTTGCACTTTAACATGTCTGACATGTTTCTTTAATTGTACTGTAATTAAAATGCAAAGTTGCTTTTTGAAAGTCAAATTGTCTGGCATTTTGTTTGCTCTTGACTCAAGTTGCTATCGCTCTTTGTCATGACCTTTGAGATCACAATGATTGAGTATAATGGGTAAATTCCAGTCGGCACCCTTGACAGATTGTGGGTTCGCCACTGTCGGAAACTACATTGAGTGGTCAGGAATAGAAGTTACAGGTGCGCATTATTGTGTCCTCGGAGGGCAAGAGTTTTGTATTGCTGGACTTAGTCTTCAATAAACTTTGTGTGCATTTGTTATAACTAGATTAAAATGACAACCAGCCTCTGAGACGCCATGGAGATGCCAGCTATACATAACCACCCAGTTTGGGATTGTAAAACTGCTTCTTTAGTTGGTTAGTGACAGCCCGTTGCCATCTTTGGGTATTGGGGCCCCACGCTAAAGTACCAGATGGAGGGTACATCATAAGAACTGAAAAAACCATAAATGGAAGCCATTTTTCTCCAAGGTGACCTACGAACCATCTGAAAACAATGTCCAATGTCAAATGTAGTAGTGAAAATATGGAAATGTTAAATTAGAAAACGCTAGTCTCGGTTTGTGCACACCAGGTGTCGAGCAGCATCCTTATATACATGTACATACATGTATGTATATGAATTTCTTTGCCACGAGAACCATATCTTTGATGCTGACATGTATGTGGTTATTGGGGGGAGGCCTTCTGGCAAGCATATGAATGTTTGGGAACCTGAGGTGGACTTTTTGAACTAAAGCATCTCACTGGTACAGAAGACACAATTGGTGGAAAAAGAATCCAACTTGACCCACTGTGCGTGCATGGGAAAACTACATTGCATACATTTCAACAGAAATAAGAATGCATCTGCAAAAGTAAAAACATTTCATCTCTTGTTTCCAGCAATGAGTGCATATACAGTCGAACCTCATTAATAAGAGGCCCTTTGGACTTGGCAAATTACCTTGTTATAACCAGAACCTTGTATTATCAGGAATGAAAACAATTATAAACAAAAGATTAGGACCTATGATTATCCTTGTTATAAGCAGACTCTTGTATTAACAGTGCTCTTATCAACGAGGTTCGACTATACAGGTCATTTTTCTAGCAAGGGATTGCCTTGACACTGTTTATGTTGTAGTTCAGCTGTGCAAAATTCTTCGTGAACCACACAAGAGTTGAACTTTGAAGAATAACAAGGTACAATATCATTTTGCTTTGCAAGTACAAAACATGTTCAATGTATTTTTTCCTGGGCAGTTTTCATGACAAAAAAGATTGAAATACAAAATCCCTAAACAAAACGACAGACAAAAAGTTCTGACTAAATCTACATGTAGGTAAACTAAGAATAAAATGGTATGCAACTCTCAAAGCAAATTCTATTGTTTATGCAATTTCAGCAACCCCAGCAGACCCTTGTTTAAACTGTGCCAAGTTATGACCTTTGTGATCTACAGATTTGAAAGACAACAAAAGCTCTGGTTTACTTTTATACACTTTTTTTTTAACAAGAAAGATACATGTACACACACGTATCACTTTTACAGTACAAAACTAAAACAGAATATCATTGTTTGCATAGTTTTCTTGGAAAATGTGTCTGAAAGAATGGAAACTGAAAATCCACACTTTTTCTTTTCAGTTTTGCAAGCATTTGAATCAAAAGGGATCCAATTAAGTTTTTGAAGCACAGCTCAAATATGGCAGTGACACAAACTGACAATGACATCACAGTGATCAACCACTGCTGACAGAATTTACTCCACTACATCGACACATATTCCATTCGCATGACCCAGCATTTAACCCTCAGAAGCTAAATCAGGAATTACACAATTCATGGATGTCAATGCATAACCTGTACCGTCTCAAAAAACAAAATAATGTACACTGTGCGTACTGCAGTTCATCAACAGACACTGTACATGTAGCACATTAACCAGGCGTTTGAACCTGAACACCTTCAGCAGTCACTGAATGAACAAAGCAGTGTCATTCAAAGAAATCATTCCCATCTCTTTACTTTAAAAAAAAAAATTTGAATTAGATTTTACCCATGTACACAGCATTTGGATATAAGTTAACATTCATGGGACAAAAAAATCCCTTCCAAATTCTGTTCATTTAAAAATAAAATCAACCCCTTTGCTCAATGATTACATTTATAAGAATTTAACTGAACTCTCAAAACTGAAAAGAAAGTACTTTTTGTTGAGTCGGACCTCAGTCTCACTTGAAAAGAATCTTCAACAGAATCTGAAATAAGCGTACCTGCAATTGCTTGCATATTTATGATATCAAGCTCTCTCTAATAATCTTACAATGTAGGCGTCAAAGGTCAAATTTGAGTTTTTATATCAACAGACACAAATGCTTTACAAATCAAATCCAACAGACTAAAAACAAATATTGTTCAGGGCTTGAAATTGGGCTAATCATCACGGGAGCAAGTACTTATTCCCTAGACAGCTGAATTTGTCAGTTTACTGGAGCAAGTTGCTCCCATACAATATTAAAGACATATGTTCAAGAAAAAAAAACCAAAGACCCTGGTCCTTGCTGTTGCTTTTAAATTAATGACACTGATAACTTATGGCTTAGACTTTGGCAGATATTAAAGCCTTGATCGAATTGTTATTTTTGTGGGTTGCAGGGGACGTACAACTAGTAGTGAGTGTGTGACCACCCAGAGTCTCAATCATGTGCTTAGCGACACTACACAAAAAGTCAGGCACCTTTAGTCAGGGGCCTTTATAACGTGCATATGCACACAGACGTAAAAGGGAACTACCTGGAGCACTCGAGCATTTTTGAAATGAGTGGATTCGGCTGAGACTTTGGTTTTGCTGGTTCCAGCTATTTGAAGCATGGTTCAAAACCACATGTTCAAGCTATGACTGGAACCAGTGAAACTGAAGTCTAAGCTGAATCCACTTGTTTGGCTTGAATTTACGCACAGGGGGGCCAGTTTCCATACAATCATGACACTGGCTGTGGGTATGCGTGTGTGTGCGTTCATGTGTGTGTATGCAAGACTGCGGCGTGCGCTCTGTGACACTGTAAACAAAATTGTAACGTGTTAGGGTTCCGTAACAAGGCTGATCTGAAGTAAAGTCAAAAGTTCAGGTATTTTTCCTGACAAAAGTAGAAACAAGCGGTAAAAATGTTCAGATACGTGTACATGGAATCAAATGGGAATAAGTACTTGCGCCCAACATTATGATTTACGGGCACATTTCTGAGACAAACGGGTGCATTTTAGCTACCTGTGCCAGTCAATTTCGAGCCGTTGTTGAATCTGTAGAAGTTAAACTTAACCCTAATCCTCCTCAATCCTTCACCTGTTGAAGTATTGAGGAGGGTTAGGGTTAATGTGTTGTACCATGCAGCAAGTTGATCTGTTTGGTCTATGAAAACTGAGACATTAGGCAGCAAATAATTAATATGACTCCCCTCAATGACCTTTTATCAGCAATTTGTTACTCATATACATACATACATGTATCATTCTTTTAATATCCTATTCAGATTCCTCACCAAATTGGCCATGTATTTTAAACTGACTACATGTAAAGGCTTATGGAAGGAATCGAAAAATGGTGGAGTCAAGCCGTAAGGCATCCCTGATTATGTCTGAAGTTGTACGTTCTCACCCTCATGTTGTTGACTTGTGTTCCTCCTGTTGGCAAACTGCCTCCTGGATTTTCTCCGACAATGACTGTTCTCCAGTCGCTTCAGTGGTCGCCGTGGTGATCCAAGTCTCAACTTCCCATTGGAGTCAAACTTAAAAGCCTGCCCTGAATAGGGTCTCTGATATTGGGCTAGTTTTTCCATTGAGGCATTGCGGTTATTGCGGATGATGGAGTTATTCGGGCTCTGCTGGTCTCCTGCTGCAAATTTTGGATTGCTGGTAGAACATAGAACACTTGGGACAACCTGGGATTGGGCAATTGGTATTGAACTTGCAGCGCTGGTGAAAACAGTGGGCTGGGCCTGAGAGGAATGGAATGATTTGTGTGAAGAGCCTGCAGCAGTGGAGGTTGACGCTTGAGAGTCAACAGAGGAGGTAGCATCAGAAAGGTGTGTGTCAAAAATGGGGGTTGGTCGTATACAGCCTACACAGGAAACAAACAGAAGAAACAAAATCAATTTCAAATGACAAAGAAGCACTTTGACAAATGTGTATGGTCATATCTTGTGACTGAATTTAAAGTAGAGGGATATAAGCTGAAGGCATACATGTGTATACCCTAATTGGAAACAAGGCTGCACTTCCATTACTGTTTCTGTACCTTGAATGTCTTGATGCTGGAGTCATGTGGATTTTGTTACAGAATTTATTGCTTAGTACGAAAATCGCATGATTTTTGCAAATACTCTTCAGTGGCTTATTCCGAGTTTGAAAGAAACACTTTTTCCTGACTAGGTTTTTGGGGGTGGGGTCAATTCTTCCAGAAGGGCTTTACCTGATCATTTCACAGTCCTATTCCAAGAATAACTCCAAGACCATTGTAACAAAAAACCCAAAACAAACAAACAGTTTTACAGACAAGTCAAATCTCAAGTCTCGAATCCATTTCTTAATTTATACGGAATCTGGCTCTAAGTAGTATTTAGGACTCACAATCGCATTCAGACTGGAATACTACACTTCTGGGCTGTCGGGTAAAAACTGTCTGCTTACCATTATTGTTGGCAGCGTCAGTTAAGGATTCTCCCTCAGCGTCACTTTCCATGTCGGCATCGTATCCCGACTCCAACGACATCATACTCTCATTCTTGGCCTCTTGGAAGCTCCTCTCAAGGGCACTGGTGGATAGCTCACCTGTTGGCGTGGTAACAAGGTCTTCCCTGTCCTGTTTAGGCTCCTCCTGATGCCTAAGTATTTTAAGGGGAGCAATTTTTCATAAACTTAATAGAACAAGAATTGAAATTTTGACAATTTTGATTATTGAGGAATAAATTTTGGGATTTACAGCAAAAACATTTGGTTGACAGAAACCAACTGACATTTAAAAAAAAATAAAAAACTTAGTTCCTTTGATTAATCTAAGCATTTTCTACATGACCTAATATAGACAAATGCAGAGATGTTTTACTGGACATTCCCGATGACTCCCCTTGAATGGCAGAAAGCTTTATGTTGGGTTTTGTGCGGAGTGACTGTCACTCATACAATAGTTGTAACAGTGCTTTCTACTATTAACGTGGGGCTAACAAAAATGAACCAAGATAGTTTTACAATGGTCATTGGGTGCGGAGCAGCAACATGATTGGAACTTGTGTGAGTATTCAACGGTCAGGTTCTGATGACCTCTCACCTGTTTGACCTTGAGGTCCGGGATGGTGACAGGAGGAAGGGCTCTATCCTGCCACAGGGAGTCGGGGTTCCAGGCAAGGGGAGGATCTTGTCTTCTACTATCAAGTCATTCTCCTTGACGTAGAGCTGCGTGCACAATGCAGCGTGATCCAAGACTGCAATGGTGCTGACAGTGTGGAATTCGTCTTCAGCATAGCGCTGCTTCACAGCTGACAGTTTGATGTTGCGATGGTCTAACAATGGCTCCTCAGCAAAACTTTACAAATTAAAAAAAAAACAAAAAAGAAAATTACTTTACAAAGTCTTCAAACCAATGAGAGCAAATGCCTGGGACACGGTACACATAATCTAAAATGGTTTATATATATAGCAACAGGTTGGGTTTTCTATTTTCCGTAAGTTTTACGACTGGAAACTGTTGCCATGCTATCTGTGGTGTCCATACACCAAAACAATTTCTAATTTATGTAAATGTCTCAGAAAAACTTCACACTAGTTAAACAAAAAGCTACTCTGTTCCCCTTTCATGATTAGGGAAATCCAGTGATTGGAAGTTGATGTGAATTTTTTATGATTTTGTCATCACTTCGCAACACTTGGATACACTGACCAGCCCATGAGAAGTACTGTCTTAGATATAACACAATTTCTATTTTGATGTACACTAAATTAGTACACTAACCCTAGCTGTCCAGTATCCATCAAACTCATTGTGTGCAGTGTCTGGCTTGCTCTGGCTTGCTCTACCAAGTGTTGAATCATGCTTGATCTTGTCAGGTTTGGTACTGCTTTAGTGCATGTCATCCTATACTGCAGAGACCCATCCATACCAGAACGGTATTACTCAAACTCTGAGTCACTTTGTTGGAGTTTATCAGGTTTGGTACAGTGACCTGCATGTACACAGTATGTGTTGAAGTTTGTTGGGTTCAGAATGTTCCCTAGTGCAAGAGCCTTGGGGGTTTGGGGCTAATGACTGCAGTTTAGAGTTTCCATACCACTTCTTGTGCACATGGAGTGTACATGATACAAGGTCTCCAGGTTGGAAGCTGGTGTAATCTATCAGCTTGGAGGGCCATGGGCAATCTGACAGACAGAGGGAAAGGCTAAGGTTTAGCATGCTATTTCTGTTTTTAAATAAATATCATGATTCTGTAAAAATAATAACCACGAGATATTAAATCTTAGGTGATCATAGCCGAGGGTGCTGTGCAGAAACACATAAGTGAATGAAAGTAAGGCCATTTGCTTTAGGTCAACACAACCTGTATCTTATTGGTGCTGAAATGGCACAACTTAAGTTGGTTTCCACTTCATTTTTGTTTAATGACTTACATCAGTTGCCTCAAATTTTTGACAACACCTTCTTTACCTTATAACCGTCTGTCCACCTCACATGTTTAGGAGACGGGCTGCTCGACAAAAATACCAAAACCAAATTATCTGCACAAAGGATGCCTTACCACAAGCATAAATGATTCTGGCCAGGTAGAAAACACAGGCTGCTAGGTGGCCAAAGGAGTAGCGACCAAACTCAATGTGGAGCAGAGTTAACTCACTGATGTACAAGGCAAGATACTTCAAACGCCGATCTGCACCGACTAGCTGACAGTATAGGATCAGGTATTCCCACATTGATGGCACCTTGTCAAAAAAGGGGGAAAAAAATGAAAGAAAGTGATAATAGATACATACCTAAAGTAACATTCTGTTGTTCACACATACATTGCATGTTGTATCTACTCTGATTTCTTAGCTGCAAGTATGAATGCACAATTTTTTTGATACAAATTATCTCTTGGAGGAAATCTAACTGATAAACCTAAAAACTGGTTCTCACTTCAGATAAAAAATATGCAAAAGAGAAATGAATTTGACATCCACAAACATTTGCAGTGAAATTTGCTTGACTTGAAATTTGTCCAATTTTAACTTTACGATGTCACATTCGTGCCAAGTAGGAACAGTCTTAACTGTAGCTGAAACATATGTTTTCAAGGAACGGTTTAGATCCCGTCAACTTACATCTATTTTTCCATGTAGCGTTGCTAAGATGTCTCCCATCATTCTAACAACCTTCTCGTATCTGTAGGTGCGGTCTGTAAGCCAAGCTGCCTCCCTAATGGTGATGATGTCAGGCTCTAGTAACCTACACAATAGAGGAGATGGAGGGACAGATGGACTTCATGCACACTTTTATTTATGCAAACTGCCTTTTCCCTATTCAGCTTAGGTTTTACTGGCAAATAACTTAGCTTTAGAAATAACACATAAATAGCAAAACAAAACAACAGACAAAATGACTTGTCATCTGCTGTATAAGTTTGAAACATGCAATAACTACCAAAAGAGTGACTGTGTGGAAAATGAGAATTCACTGTTTTCAGGAGACTGATTGTTAAAATTGTGAATTTTAAATGAAAAATGGTTAAACTGAACCTCTTTAGCTTTAAGTCAACGCATGATATGAGTCAGGTATCCCCCATTCAAAACCTTTCTGAGTTTGGAACAGCTATGCTTCAACAGGAATCATATTCTAGGATCTCTGAATTGGAAAAACTGAGACACACTTGGTTTATGAACAGTCTTCCATCTTTTGCACTCTGTACCTACCTTGAGCAGATAACCATTGCTGTAATGCCCACCAGCTGTAGGTTCCCCCTGGAGACAGGTTGGTGCATGAGATAGCGATCAATGCAGCCCACCACCATGTGTAGAGTGTGCGAGGAGTAGCCCTTCATGCTTGCTACCTCTACCAGCCAATCCACTAGGATATATCTGCCATGTATACAATTTAAGTCACAATGAGAATATTCCATTATACACATCGAAAAGTGAAGACCATTTTCAGGTTGGAGCAGTGCTTGGGTGAAAAATTTGGATGGGAAGCTGTGCCGTATATTGCTTGCTGAATCTTTTACTCTCTGAGATTGATGCCTGCTGGCATGGGTCACGAGAGACCCTCTGTTGTCATCCGTAAAAGTCATCCTTTTGGTTGGATTGGTACTACGCACTAGATCAGCATACAATGAAGATCCGAAGGAATTTATGGTGAAAGGGTAGGGTTTCTCCAGCTGTTGTGGCCTTCTGCATGATGCACTTTATCCAGTGCTTTGAATCCTTAGAAAAAAGCAGTTTGTTGTCAAATATCAATATTACTGTACATGTATGTGAGTCGCTTCCGTTCTTACATCGACAGCTTTAGGTCCATTGGCAACAAACTTAAGTCATTAACATACTTGACTTCAACAGAAGAACTACAGCACTCTACTAAAATGCTCATCCAATAACATACTTGGCCCAATTTCTACAGTTGCCAAGTAAAAATATTACTCAGTAAGTTGGCATCTTTAGGTGTTTAGCAACAATCACTGGAAAAGCAGTCTCAGGCAATATGCATCAAATGATATTTTGGCTGGTGACCTGTTTTTGCTGAGCAGACATTTTCTCTGCCAAGCAGCCCTGTGATATTGGGCCCTGAATTTGCAGACTGTTGGGTACTAACCTCATTGCATTGTTGAGCGATGACTGCACATTAAAGATGTTGTGTGAGTTGCCCAGACCTGATTCCTGGACATACGCACGGGTGGCTTCAGCTGCTTGGGACTCCAAGAGACCACCAAAGTGGCCCTTGGCATAGGCGTTGAATAATTCCATCTTAAGACAAAATTGCACAAGATGAGAAAAAGAGCCCAGTCACAAGACAAGAAAAGATTCTGTAGATATTTTCGAGGCAACTTAAAAGAACACAAAAATTTCCTGTAGATGTTATACTTGTAATGTAAAACTACACAAAATGATCACTTGATGCCAACTTTTACCTTGGCCACTTTGGATGGATGTGATGCCACAATTTCCCTGAGTTGTCTTATTCTGTCCAGCTTGGAGGCAGCATCCTGGAAGAATTACAAATGAACTAAACAATAGGCTTACATTCTACACATCCATTAACCCTAACAGTCCCGAATACTACAAAGTACTACTTAGTAGTAAAATATAGTACTCAGCCCGCTTGTAAGAGGACATGACATTATTATTCTCTGAAGCCATAAAATACAATCGAGAAGATAATGTAGCACACAGTGCTGTGGTACTATGCATGCATGGTTTCATTGTTCTCTGTATGAATAACAATGGAAGTAACCTAGCCAAAAATAGTAATTTGTAGCGCTAGGTCCTTCAGGCTCAAAGTGTTACGTAGTATTTTGTAGTACGGAGTACTCTTAGCCAAACAACGCCCGGTACTGTTAGGGTTAAAGAAACTACTTTTTGTCTTCATGTTAGGTCTTTGAGCCACTAAGATTCTGCAAGGGCAGGTGATATGAACTTAAAAATGAACACCAAATATTTTCAAGGTCTGTACCATCATTCAATCTGAGTCTATACCAGAAGTGTCACTCTTAAACCTATTACACAAAGACAACATTTCAAGCCAAACTGTGGATCCCTTCTGGCACGTTGGTACTTCTTGCTTAACTCCATATCCAAAAAGATCATTCAATTAAGCCTGCAACTGAGCATGTGGAGAACAACATGCACACTCTGGGAATGCCCAAAACAGACTACTGCTGTACAATCATAGCCGTGAATCGCCCAAACATCAGGGGACAAGAGGCTTAACTGATCAGGTTATTTTGCTGCAGTTTTCTTGGAAGGTCTTACCAGGCATTCCTTCTCATTATACTGCCATAGCTGCAGCATTGCCTTGTGTGAGCCAGCAGCTGCAGCTCTGGCCAGCCAGGTGTGAGTGTCCTCTGCCATACAACCCTCACCATCATCGTCAGGATCCTCATCCTGAGGTATTTGATGAAACATAAACATCAGAAAACAAGCCATTGAGCCAAATTATACCACACTTCTCATCATCTGATTGCATATTTATAAATCCATAACAACTTCTGACACAGTGAACAGAGTCTTGCTTGTGTTTCGCAAGTTAAGGTCAAGGTACTGACATAGATTTCATTTTCATAAGCAGCGAGGCTAAGAGAATAAATCTGAAGAGAATTCCTAAGGCTTGAACGTTGAATTCTTTTCATTTTTAAGGTTGCTCACAATAATCCACAGGAAACATACATGTAGCCTTTTAGAAACTGTGAACAGATATTTTCCTCATGAAAAACAGTTACAAAGCAATTTGACATACATTGTACACGTAGTTGCTTTTGTCATCCTGAAGAGAGATTACACAAGAGGGCAATAACGGCAAAATGATGTTTCGACTTGAAGCCAAATATGTTCACTTGCTAATTAATGCATTAAATTGTCCTGCACTGAAAATGTCTCAAACAAGTATGATACCTGCAGTATGATGGTGATTCTTGCAATGCAGTAAAGTATTGTTTCGTCACATTCCTGCAAAGGTCACAGATATTTCAATTTCAATTATTAGAACTTTATTTTATCAAGGGTTTCCCTTTCATGTAAAAACAGACCCTGTGTGCTTGGACGTCGGAGTTTGCTACAGGGGTTTACTAGACTACGCAAACTGCCTTCCTTTGCAAGATTAGAGCAAAATACACGTACCACCTACATATAAGACCTCAACCGAGGGAAATGAGCCCAAGGCCCCACTGACAATTAGTGTCTGATAATTAACTGCAGCAGCTTGGAAATGTTGTACTCCTATGTTACCAATTCTAAAAATAAACTGATGCAGGGATATCTTTAGGACTTCTTTCTTTCTATACATGTAGTTGGCTCTAATACTCAAGGTTAAGTGCCAATGACACGGAATCTCATTGGATTTGATGCAGTGAGGGATAATAGACGCAAAGAAAAAAATTACAGAAGTACCTGAGAGTTGACTGCCATTTCCTTTAATAGTTTGAAAACAGTAGCCTTGCAGCAGGCACTGTTCTTGCTCCACGGGGGTCGTATAAGAGCCCACAAGAACAGGTCTCTGCCTTTCAGGAGTCTCTCTGCCCGGCAGAGGAAATCTGCAGCATGATGACCTTTGGTACTGGTGTCATTATCGAATGATCCAGGATCTGGAAAAAAATATAAGGCAGTATGTCAAATACATGAAGAGCTGGGATTGCAATAGGGGCTACAATACGACTGCTTTATTGTATGACCCACATTACTGGTTTCATAATTTTCTTTTCAAAAACGAAGTTTGGAAGCAGCCCTCGTGTTTACTTGCTTACAGAGAGAAAAATTAGATGGGCTTTGCTTCATGAAATGGTAGACATTTTGAATCAATAAACATCAGTGATCTGGCTTTCATAAATTCTTAAATTCTAACTCCACACAAACTAACTCAATTCTAACTCAACACATATTCCAACTTCCAAATTCCAACAACATCCTTCCAAATCTTACATGTAGTAGGATGTACTGGTAGATTGGGGGAGGTGTCAAATTTAACTTTAC
The DNA here is from genome assembly GCF_001949145.1 of Acanthaster planci. The sequence goes on from NW_019091401.1 coordinate 273,986, forward strand.
ATAGGCTTGAAGAATTTGCCATTGAGATCTTCCACAGTAGTTGAGCAGTTTAGGTTCACTTAGTGAAGAACAAGAACAAAATATACAAGATTTGACTTGACTCGGGTCTCAAACTTACATCCTTCATTGTAGAGGCAAGCTATGCCCATCTTGATCAATGCCTCCACATTGTCCATATTAGCAGCTCTGCACAGAACAAAATCAAATCAAGTTTAAACGCATGAAAACCAAATTTCACAACAGTGGGCTTGAAAGTTGAATCGGCAGGTATTTGTGTACTACATTTCTTATACTCCATTAGGATAACATAAATCATTTTTTGCAGAGTGAGCAGTGAAATGTATACAATTTTCAAATTAACAAATGCAAGAGTAAAACGTGCAACACTAAACATCTTGCAAAATTGGTGTCACATGTTGTAAAGTGAACACACAGACTGTGCTATGGGTATGGATAATCAGCATACACTTACATGTACACAGAATTGAAACTTATCTGAATAAATACATTGTACATGTACCAATATGCAATGGGAAGTTGGTTTTTAACTACATTTCTGGGGCTGATAGGAACAGAAAAGGAAACTATTATGATAGTGCTTGTTCTAAATTAATCTTAATCAATTTCTCTCATATTAAACCACTTAAATTAATGATTATGAAGAACAACTATGCTCCATGAAAAGTTCTTAACAGCAGTACTATGCATCCAGTTAGTTAAAGAAAGGACATAATTAGTGCAAATTACCTTTCAAAATGATTGAAATTGACATTATTGGGCCATTCATCAACGAGAGTGGCTGTTGTCCACAGGTGAGGTGTGCTGTCTATAAGCCATTTGAATTTGGAGCAAACCTGCGTAAAAAACATGGTCAATATACGTGCACAGTGTAGGTGAAACACAAATCCCACTTGGACAGCCCAATGCCAAACGCACTCAGGCAAGCATCTCCTTTGTAACATTCCAATGTCTAATGTACACAAGGTGATCTATGAGTCTGTGATCCTCATCACACACCAGGCAAGCAGGATCCACTCATACAATCGCAAGCTATTCTTCAGTGACAAATATGAAGAGAAGTGTACAGTATATAACACAGACAGCCACTTCAGCATATCAACTGCCTATATATGTGCATCAAGGACTGACTTCAGACTGAAACCCCATCCTATGTACACAAAACCATAGGAGTATCCACATCTCAAATTCTTGTTCTGAAGTACAGAACTCTTACAACTGTGGATGGTTCACTGTTTCACAATCATTTTTGTGCTCCGGATTAATATACTTCCACTTCTCGCTGAATAAATGGAAATTGCAGATAGCAAAGTTGATCACAACTCAACAGTCATATCTGTATTTCTCTGCCGAAATTATCCTTAGCAACCCCCCGAACAGAGATATTGATAAATGTGAAGAGCCACCAACATACACGTAGGGCTGGATAACTCAGTTGGTAGAGCACTGGTATGGTATTCCAGAAGTCGCAGGTTCAAATCCCACTCCAGTCAATTTCTTTGTTCATCTTTATAAAGAAGTTATCCTTAGTGAGAATTATCAAACCTTGATGTACATAATAACGGGTGCACAGAAGTACTGAACTGGCAGGGGACAGCTGGTGTGAAAACGAAGACGAAAGTGATTTTGAGGCATCACATAACATATTCATGTTGTGAATTAGCAAATGTTAAACACAATTCCACTCAAAAGAATTTCACTGCAAACGTTTTGTGATCCATCACCTTTGCTGCACTTTCGCATTCCGCTAAAGTAAGAACCGGCGGTCATTTCAGAAAATATCCTATGATAAATGACCTACTTGTCTGGTGTTTATTAAGTCCCTGAGAGGCAGAAATTTGAAGAGTTGGACTAGTACTTCATGGGGAAGGCTACTGAGAGTGTAGGACCTCAAGCTATACATCTTGGTCTTGGCTGCATGAAACTCTGTGGAATGAATGAATACGTTTTAGAAATCAAACAGACACAAGTACGGCATTAGGGCTGTCACAATCCTGATACTTGAACAAAAATGACTGACTATTAGTCTCATTTTTAACGTTTAAATTCATCATCAAAAACTTTGCAAACATATGTCTGTTAGTTCTCCACCATTATAACATCAAGTCTTAACTTCCAACTAATCAATAATTAGTTGCTAATGTAAATTAACTACATGTACAAGTAAACCACTGTTTTTCCATCCACATGCTTCCAATGGAAAATATGATAATATGACTATATGGGGTATTTATAAGGGAATTATGGGGTCACGAGTGGCAAATTGTTTTATTGCTGGCTTCAAATTTTTAAATGTAGTCCCAGTGGGGCAGGTATTAGAATGCACAGAAAACAAGCAGACCTACAAGAACCATTTGGTTACTTGTTTGAACAGTGTTGATTTTGGAAACATTACTCAATTTGATCTAAATCAAATTTATAAAAGTCAAGAATCTGGTGGCAAGAGATGGAACTCTTTCCTGCCAGTATATGAGCCTCAATCTGAACCAAGAGAGGGCACCATTTTCCCAGCAATGGAGGCTCTTTTGATGGGAACTACATGTACACTTTGCTAGTTCACAAATGACTCTGAAATGCACATGTTGCAGTCGTGTAACTACCAACAAAGATGAACATTCCCCACCACCATGGCTCTTTTCAACTGATGAAGGTGTGCTTCTGCTCAAGGCGGATACTGGTGGATGAATACGCTTTGATGGACATTATTACAGATACTGTAGGTGTTGGATGCAAGCATGCTTATATGTGATCAATCGCCGGAGCTGTTGTACTATCAGTCCTTGATGCTGTCGTTTGTCAATTGTGCCACTGTTTTCTTTAGGAACTAATTCACACCTTGGGAAGGTTGTTTTGAAAAATGCAAGTTATAGCTGCAGCTTTCTGATAGCATCATATGATTGCAGCCTACGAGGCTATGACCTGATGAAGATGCAGCCTGCAAACCACGAAATCTGAAGAGCGGGTTATGGTCAAAACTGTGGTTCAAATAGAATGCTGGTCAATTCATACAAGCGAGCGAACATACACCAAACTGTATGCTGATCATGCCAACTCATGCACCAAGTCACCAACCAACTTGTACACCAAGCTGCCAATCAATTTGTACACTGACCGGCTCATACGATGACCACCTTTAAACAAAATTTTTTTTGTATGCCTACATGTTGTACTTTCAGTATTGACATGTGTGAGGATGTGTGCTGTATTTTTGTCAAGTGTAAAAGTCCATTCAAGTAACGATGCTTTCTTCATGATTAACGATAATGATTAATGATCAATATCAAAAATATAAATAAAGACCGGCCACCTTTGTAAAACTAGTGGCTCTGACTGGTATTTATATTTCTTCACAGTTATATTTGTGACATGTTAGACTCTATACTATTAGTAATGGATATCTTTTGAAAACATTTTTTATGGGACCTGATGGGTGGATTTGGCTAAATGAAATTTCTTTTTCTATTTAGAAAAAATTGTGGGCTCTTCAAAAACAAATAAAAAGAAATTTTTTTATGGAAAGAGTTCCATATACGGACAACACTCATTGTCCCTTAAAATGTTGTAACAGCCATTAGAAAGTGATAACATGTCCTAAAAAGTGAACGTTTGGTAAGAAAATTCCGAAGCATTTACTCAGAAAACACTTGGGTGTTTTCAGACAAGTCTCATAGGTTTCTGCACAAGAGCGTTAAGTGTTGTCTGTATACATGGAACTCTTTCCCGTTTTTATAATGTACATGTACCAGGCATGCCAGGCAATATCAAATATCTTTTTTGAAAATGTGTTGCTCTGTTTGAAAGGAAACACTTGAACTTGGTTTCTTTTTCTATGGCGAAGACGTACAAGTTGAATAAACCTTTTCAACGTTCGCAATGCATTGTGGGTTTGGATTACATATATGTACTGTACATACAATGCATTTTATGCACAATCCTATGGGAGAAGTGCACCTGCCAAATGTTAATCTGTTTCCATTTTATTTCATACTCCGATTCAAGCCACCCCCTTCTGACAAAGTGTGGCATTATTGGTTTGGGACGAAGATATTCACAAACTTCGAAGTTTAAAGCTTGGTAGAGAAGGAAAATTCGGAGAATTCCTTCCTACAACACCACTTTTTGTCACGGACTGTGCTTTGACTAATTCGTAAATATTAATGTTCTAGTATTGTCCAATCAAAATAACGACTTGCAGCTCATTCGTCCCGCTTTGACCAGTCACGTTCATTTTCAGCCTGTAGAGTGACTGGTGCCCTTAAAAAAAGGCAATTCAGCGTGATTGATTCTTACAAATATTTGAAAACGATTTGAAAATGTTTCTTGTTTAATCTGACAATATGCGTGCATCTGTGAGTTGATGAGCAGATACATGAAAAATATTTAGTAGAAAACTGTAACTTGATTTTTGACTGGTTCACCCCCCCATAGGGTTGTGCAAAAATGCATCACTTGTTTGTCATCCACACCCATAATGCATTGCACACGTCAAAAAGGTTTGCAGGTTCATGTATATGTATGTACCCACTGACATGACTGACACTTTCACCATACTCTTACTACGGTCCGGATAACTTGGACTCCACAAATCACCTTTTTAAACATTCGGACATGGTTGGGCGGCTACGGCACTATCGTCCACCCATGTCCAAATAAAAAGGTGATTCATAAAGTCCATATTACTTCAACTTACTTGGACTAATTTAACCATTTTTTAGGCCTACTTGTGGGAGGAGAGCCCAACAGAGGCCAGGGAGCATGGCAAGGCCTACTCAAATTTTCACGATTTTTGAAAAGTATGTAGCCTAGGCCTAGTAGTAACATGAGTATTACTAGCCTACATGACAATCATGACAGTACTGGATTAGGAAACAAGGGCACTGAAGGGAGTAGGCATAGTTGCAGAACACCCCGCCGACGATATACATTTGGAAGGCCACACATGCCAAAGTAAAGTCACCAGGTTGCAAGTACATGTAGTACAGAGCAAGCACCCTTGCTCTATCATTGGTAAAAATAAAACAGCTCGGACGAAGCTTTCCGCGTGTGTAAACGGCTTTGGTGGTCGTCCTTAACCGCAGACTGACCGTTGAGAAACGCGGTCGTCAGTCGTGACGGCAAGAGTCTCATTTTCAACGCCAAGACACAACTGCATTAGGGATAGACATTACTCATACTCACCCTTCATGATAGGTAAATGTCTTGCAACATCTATATAGAGAATAAGAAAACCACAAAGCTTCTGGAATGATGAAAAAGTGATTAAAAAACCATGACTACCCCCCAGTTCTCCTCAAGCACCCCTTCGCGTACGCACGCCAGCTGATTTTTTGAGTGACCGTTGAAGCGCCCCCTACGGCACAGCAATGTGCATTTCCGTTTCTTGAATCGATCTCTGATTGGTCCATTGTGGCTCAACAGCATCTTTTGCGAAGTTGAATATTCACCATCTTTGGGGGGGGGTAGGAGGCTGAACAACAACCAGGGCATTATGGATAAGAGGTACATGTAAATTCAGTTGAAATTAGCATGGGCCATGAAAATACGGGAATACTATACAGGTATTAATCTTGTTTTCAACAAGCACATTTTGAAAGAGGTGATGTAAAAGGAATGCCAAATGTTCGCTCTCCAGGGGGAATCTTAGGGAATCACTGAAAAAAAAGGAAATTTGTCAGTCTTTCGCGCAATGTGAGAGTAAGCGTACTACGGAATTTTAGCATTTCATTTATTATTTTGAGTGACATTTAACATCAGAACGTTAGGTAAAAGTTTGAACGGCGCCAGGGGACCGTAGCATTTCCTATCAGCGGGGTGACCAAGTGAAAATGGCACAATTTTGGTAGATGCACACCAAAAATCTGCTAGATTAATAAAAATCTGTTAAATCAGCTGAAAAATACCTGAAATACAATATGAATCCTAGACCCTGTTCAAACATTGCCCAAATAAGGCACTTCATAATAAACAAGTCCCATCATTCAAGGGCTTGTAAACCATTTGTTTGAAAAAAATGTTTGGTTTTGAGAATAGTTTGTTCAAAGCCAATCTTCTATTGTTTCTTCTAATCACTTCTGCTGAAATTCTGGTAACATTATGGAAATCTACCAGAAATCTGTTTAATATTTCATTGTACTATATTTTCTGTCAAATTTCTTGTTTGAAAAAAAAATTAAGTTCAGCAAAAAAAGTAGTTAAAACGGTCATTTTACCCAACAGAGAGATTATTTCAGTTCCACCCCTCACAGTGCTTATTCTGCAAGAAAATAAAGCGTAAAAGATGGCGGGTACAAAGACTTCCAGGCTGGGAAAATTTTAATACTTGTTTAATGATTTCAAGCTGATTGCACATAGGAGAGCTAGGCCTACATATTTTTTAAGCAGTTTTGAATAATTTTTTTTCACCAGTTGCTCAAAATTTACAAGCTCAGTACCAGCAAGCAAAGTTTAAATTTTTCCAGGCGATTGTCCCATTGTCGATAACGTAAATTTCCTCAAAATGTATGTTTAACTTCGTGCCTTTTCATTTTTGTGTTTTGCCTTATCAGGCTCTCCATATGAAAAAGAATTTTGTAAACAAGTGCAGCTGTTATGATCGTCACAGTCAGCTGCCAATCAAAATTCCAACGGTGAACTTCTGACCAATGACAGCTACCTGCTTCAGCGGAAGCGTGACAAAATTAGTCTCATGTCAGTATCATTCCACGTTATAGAAACTAGATCGTGCTGTTTTGTTAAAATACAAAACTACTTTTACACAAAGTAAGAAGATGTTTGTTTTTTCTATTTGGGGATTTGAAAAAATTGTATATGTGCTACAGCAATCACAAAAGTTCAACTGTGAAAACTAATTACGTAGGAAACCTGGCCGCGTAGGAACACAGTAACACTCCTGAGAGGTTGCATGTAAAATGCATAAAGGCCTTATCACTCAGTTGTCGGCTGCTGGCTTGCATTTTTCTTTGACGCGCGCACCTTTGAAGATATTCACTGTGTCACATGTTCGGAAACTAACTAACGTTGGCTGACATTTATGTTCTCTATAATGGAATTTTAAAGTAATTTTTCTACTCTTCAACATGTGCATGTCTCCTAGAGTGTTCACAGGGAACAGTTAGGCCTAGACAGCACCAAGAATATCTGTCAACTTCGAAATTTGTGTATGGAAGCGTATTTAGAGCTTCAAGCCAGAGACGATGTTCAGCTTTACAGCTTTAAGGCTCAGGTCCAGGCCTCCTTTGGAATTTATACTGGATGTGCTGCAGTGACTCCAGTTCTGCAGGTTAGCTCAGGGACATCTCTCTTATGAGCATCGTAGTAAGTGAGGGGAAAAAAACTTGGATTAGAGTAGGTCTACTTTTTGTGGACCGGCGGTGGGATTGAAGAGAGGATGGACAGGTAGGTATATTATTACATGGTGATTGGGTGATGCTCCTGGGCCTAATTTCGCTGCTTAACAGTTGAAAAGTCTGCTTACTTTAGCAGAAAATTGTATACCAGGCACACAATGGGACAGATGGGTACCCCCCAACAAGTCCAATCCCTATACACACTCCAACCTATTATCACTTAACACACACCCCTAGATGTCTGAAAAGAATTCCTGAGATACATGTATATTTTGCTTACCATAAACATTATTAATGACGACGCTTGACGTGGCTGTGCATACGGTGGGGCGCACATAGAGATTTCTGTTGTGTTGTTACCAAAGAACAACAGATGACTGTGAATTTTTTTCCCCTAGAGGGACTCCGATACTTTACAGCCTGAAAGGTATTTGGGGAATGTGTATAGTTTATAATCTTGACACATAGACTACAAACGTCGAAAAATACTGAGAAGAAATAATTAGCGTTCAAGCATTTGTTTTACAGGGAGTATCCGTGCAGTCAACTGTTCCTATTTGTGGTAACATTTTGTCTTGTAAATAGCTTATGTTGGAGAAGAGATGCAAATTTCATCATTAGTATTGCTAACTAACTGTGAAATGCTTCAAAATTATTCTGCATGTTAAGACTGAAAAATTCTGATACGTTTAAGTAACAGCAGAGCAAATAAAGGCGATTATAATAAGACGAGTGGGCAATATCCACGAGGCTGGGGTTCTTTCCAGTATTAAAAGGTTATGATGAGCAAGTCGCTACAAATGACTTTCCATTGACAAGTTGCTCTGCCTGTTTTTGTCCCAAAGGAGATGTTACAAATGAATTTCAAGATTTTCTTAGGATTCAAGTAAAAGGACTAAAGGTTTATGCATGACGGACAGTCTTAACTTCAAGACGGGTAAGATAACACAAAACCCTAACAGGTAAGTGGAATATACATGTATAATATTTAAGACCCTTTTCTGCTATTTTAGACATATTTTAACCTTACAATTTTTTTGTGTAACACATTCTTGTGCAAGTAAAACATGTGTTTTGAGAGAAGGGTGGAGATGAAGATCCTTTTTATTCCTGGAACTGCTTGCCCTATAAATAAAATGTAGATTCCTGCATATCGATTTTTGCAGCGTATTGTTTGCGAGTGAATTGCTGGTTTACAAAAAGCGAGCTTGGAACATAATCAAACCACCTGTGGATTCTTGATGACATGAATGGAAACCTCTGTGTTAAGCGCACATAGACTGAGCTGTGGAACGTGGACGTCGAAAAACTGAATGCTCGTTATGTTAATTAACTGTTGATTCTTATATACATATGATCATCACTAACTTTTTAAATTATGAAGTGTGTTGTTATGCACACGACGTGTTCAAGTGGGTCAGTGGGTCAGTTATCGCACTGGTACATTTTGTTATCGAAACTTTCAGAATGGAATGCAGGCAACCTTGAAAAACGATGGCTTTCAAATTGTATCTTTAAATTTGTACCAAATACAGGTGTATTGTCACGATATCATGTTTGTCGTTAAATAAATAAAATTTGCAGCATCTGATAGTCAGTGTTGTAATGTATCTACATGTACTTTATATTCATGGAATCGTGAAGAAGAAACATACAAGTGTTGACTGATTTTGGGGTACTCCTAGAAACGGACAAATGCCTACTGGTCACCTTTGAGATAGCTGTTTTCAGCTCTAAGCTTTTTCTTTCAGTCTAAGCTGTTTCTTTCACTCCTCATTATCTTCTTCCATGGAACGCCTTGCATCTAAGTGTCATCATCCCGACTGTGGAAATCTACATGGATACGCCAAACAGTCGTCTTTTGAATTCGAATCTCTTCCACGATGACTTCCCTCTTGGCCCAGCAAAAATCATTTCGGAATTACAGTTGAACCTATGGAGATGAGATGGAAGGTGAAGATGACTTCACTGTAGAACGGAATCTCCTTCAACTTCTTACTCTGTTTTCTTCAATTTGAGTGGAAGATGGTGAATATCACTACAGTCTTCAAAAATAATTTGATGCAGCAAGATGATCGACGTGCTGTCTGTGTTGACCAACTGATCGAGAGCAAACGTGTGTTTGTCATAATGGGGCCGGGATAAAGATGAGTACATATTATAATCAAAAAGTAGGAACCTTTCAAACGACTTGAAGACTCTTGGCTAAATTATTTTTGAAATAAAACATAAGGTTTTCAATACATGTAAGTGCACGCTAAACATGCAAATTAAAACCTTCGTTTTGAGAGTAACACCTTAAATATGCAGAAAGCTCAACATAGTTCTAGCAATCTTTGATTTATGTCACCTTTAACGATAAACAATAAGAACGTACAAAAGAAACTGATACATGTAAGTAGGCACAACGACGGGGTGGGATATAGCGGAAAGGCGCAGCGCAAATGCGCACGCGTTAGGCAGCGCGAACCAAAGCAGTGGCAGTGTTGAGAAGCTGGTGTGCATGTAGGTGGGAATGGTTGAGTGTTGAATGACAGCTCTTGCAGGTATGTTCTGTGAGTAGTGTCTTATACACGGAATCGGAAACGGGTATTTTAATTCGAAAACGAATCTTCGGATTCTCGCTTTAGCCCAGCGAGAATAACAGTATCGATTCGACTATTCGATTCGATACTGCATCTCGAGTCTGTTAGAATGTGAGTCAAGATACACAATCGAGTACTTGTATGAGTCGTGAAAAATGGTGAGTGGTGGTTGTTGGGAGGCTAGGCTAGCACGCATGCGACTCGACGCAATTATAAACAGTCTGCTTTGCGCTAGGCAAATTGCGGATGGGGGACGGAGTTAGGGTACATTGGGGTGCAAATAATAACAAAATTAAATTACATAGGCTACGTTGAATAATTAATGATAAAGCTGCGTAACCTTTAATATAAATCTACTCTAAATCGTTATTAAAGTCATTAACTATTTTGCAATAAATAGTCAGCAAATCATTAATCATAATCATGTTTCTGGGGAGTTCAATGTGTATTATGTGAAACTTTTCTACTGTGGTGCCTTTAGCAGGAATTCAATTTACCAATCAATGTCAACATTTTCTTCTGTGATGTCACGATGGAAAGAAACGGTCAAGAATTGAGATGTTGAACAACGCCACACTTCAACGCACAGACTGAACCCATCATGCCCTTTCCCCTGGTATTTTCGAACGTGTCTCCGTGGTGTATTGGATCAGCGATGTAAACTAACTTGGCATAAAATATTCAGAACTCCATCTTCAACAGATTGTCTTCTTCTTCATCCACTGTCTTCAGGTCTTCAGAAATTTCACAGCGTTTGCACTTTATCTCAAAAGATGAGCTAAATATATTTATCTATATCTCCGGTGATTCGTTCGCCGACCCCATCGAACCCTCCACTCAAGCTCCTTGTATCCTATACCAGTCACACATACAAAGTAATGTGGTCATCTATCACCCACTTCTCAAGCCCTGAACGCTGGAACTCTCATCTACAGTACATCTGGCCTTCACCTTTATATTTGTTTCGATATCACTTTGTTTACTTTGATAATCTTATTTGAATAATATAAAAGTTATTTAGATATATTTTGTTACACCCGTGTAAAGCACTTGAAAACATAATGTTGAAAACTGTTTTTAACTTTAATCAAAACAGAGAATGTCGTCGTTTCAGGAGTGGGTTCAACATTTTTTCCTTGTTATCAGATAAGAGTTTCAATCATATGAATTCCCATAAATTTCTGATTTGCAAAGAAATGAATTTAAACAGGAGTTTCTCTAAAGTAAATGACTAATACGTGCTGGATTATTTGGAAATGGACTGAGGATTGAGGACTCTTAGGGTAAAAACTGTTTCCAAAATTAAAGACAACCGTCTCCACATTGGACTCAATAAACCATCGTAAAAGAAGAATCCAACTTCACAGGATCGTAATCATCAAAAATGTTTAGGCTTTAAGAACTGAACTGTATGAAGTCATATCTCCAAGGACCGCCACCCTTCCGTCGGTTGTCTCAACTGAATTCTAGAATCTTCATATTAGCCAGTTTTATAAGCCTCAGTAAAATGAAGTATATTGAAAAAAAGATGCTACCACAAGACTTCAACGATTTGATAATTCAAGCCAGGAATCGTCCGTTATTAAAAATCACCATGGGTTAAATGTGTGCACATTTCTTCTTCGACACACTTTCATTGCTATTTCATCAGAAATGAAAGGGTCGTCAAATATGATAATCGAAATCTACATTCGTGGCAGTGAGAGAGGATATCTTCTTCGTATTTTGTCCCTGTTCTTCTTAATCTTATTTCGAACGTGGGATATGAACAAGACACATAGAAGCCGCGAGAGAGTATCGGCGATGTGCAACACGATGGTATGCTGTCATTTTGGAGCTTGTGACTATTGATAATGTGGTTAATTGTTCCAGTAAACTGTTCTTGTATAACAAGCGAGGAATTGTTTATGTGATTAGGACTGGGGTAAAGCATAATTCTTATGAATTGTTATGTACATTTGTTTAAGAAATCTTAAACCAGGAGTTGTGGATAAAAAATGTAACTTAATTTAATTTTAAAGTCGATTTTAAATTAACAAAGATAAACAAGCGTATAAGTCAGAGGAAAACTATATTGATGGGCAGTATGAGGGTGAGAGATGCAAAACACATAATGCTAGCTGCGCTGCTAATTTTAGCGCAACCTACTTGCTGGCAAAATGCATTAACGTAGGAACTTAAAATGAGTCATGTATGATTGTGGTGGTTTGGTGCGAAAGGTGGTGAATGTGTTTGCCATGGTGGTTGTGAGCTGGTGTGATGGGGGCCCCCTCGAATGAAACATGAGTTCTGTAAATTATTGTTGTGAGTGAGCTAAGGGATCTAAGGAATGAAAGTGAATCTGAAGACGGAAACTTATACCCGGGAACACCAACGGTAGGCCTACCACCGTATCGGAATACGTCGGAATTTTGTACACGGTTGTATCTCAGTTTAACGTTCGAATTGTTTGTTTCCGTCTTAGAGAATTTGTTGGTAGACTTGCAGACATCTTGTTGCACATCTACAGCTGCGTGATATATGTTAGCGTGGGAACTGATGATGCGTTGTGGGTACATGTTTGGTATTTCTAACATTAGGGATGAATGCGCTCGCGGGTAATTCGCTCTGCGTCCGTATGCAGCTGCAGGCATCGCAGCAAGAGCTCATGCGCCGGGTAGGATAATTTGGGGATTTTACCCGACTAGAGGGAAATAACGTAGGTTTGAAATAAGGAGGAATTAAACAAGCTTTCAACGTGGTAACGAGATAAAATGAATACAACTAACCTACACGTATATTCAATTGCAACATGGTAATGATGAGAAATAAATCAAACTTTTAATCAGTTGACATTTTATCTTAAATATCTGTGAGTAGGATGGATAATTGGACTTTCAGGTATGGTTTCGGGACTTCGACACCTTTGTTGCGACTTAGTATTTTCTTTGAGGCATCTTGAGGAAGAAACATCTGCCCGACATTGACTGTCATAAAACTGAAAAGCTCACGTGAAATTGCCTGCAGAACAGCTTCACAGGAAGGATGCATTCACAAAACGTGCATGCAGAAGAAGTGACTTGTTGAACTTCCATCATCAAGCCGTCAGACTATCGTTTGTATATACATGTATAAACCTTAGAATTCACGATCCTCAACCTTCCTGAGAGAGCCTCCTTCAGTTTTGCACTTCAGTTGTAAACATTTTGTGTCGTCAACGATCTGCATACTGCAAGGTTCCTCATCTCCATCTTTAGCAAGTTTAAATGTCTCCCTTGCTGTTTATGGCCCCAAAGATAAGAATTTCTCAAAACTTGTTAGTTTCTGTCAAGCCAGAAGTGACTATATACGCAACTGGACTACATAAGAATCACGATATCTTGTTGGATTTCTCTACTGCGTTTTCCCAATTTCCCTCAACGAGTCACCTTAATGAACCGCCGTGAAAAAGTATCTGCGCTCAAGATAATTCACTACAAGTGTGTCAAGATTTCAAGAAGTCCCGTCGAGAGCCGTCCGTAATTATGAACATCATGCGAGCAGATTTCGTCTTCAGATTGCGAGCTACAATCAACCTGGTTGCTTTTATTTGTTCTTCGATGTAAGCCTACTTTCACTGAGTCGCCAAGTCGTCAGTATTAAAGGAAGGATATCAGCATTAAAATTAAAATCTAAATACTGTGAAAGGATGTCCTGTTCCACCGAGCGGAATAGTTTTCGAAGATCCGAAAGCAAAAAAACTGAACAAGAAACAGGAGGTACTAGTACGAGTGGATCAGAATGTAACAAGCTATGATATCGATCACACGTTAGAACCTGTTTATGTGGTTTGTAGTGGGGTTAATAAACTGTTGTACAATGTTTTTGCTGACAAATCTGCGTTTAAACTGTTAAAACTTGCAAATTAAATAAAACTACAATAAAGTACGTAATTTAAAAAAAAAAGATCAAATAATCAAAAATCGAAAATCAAATATTAACCAGTTGTGGATTGGAGAGGCTAATTTCATTTTGAATACAAGGTTGGCTTGTTGATATTCTGTAATTAACCACATTGTTTCAGTTCGTCTTATTATTTACAACAAGAATAAAGTCACACTTTCTTTAAACTTGTGTCATGTTGAAGACTTGGATCTGTTTGCCTTTTCTCGCCCGGTTGCGGTCACCCGGAAGGGCGCCATCGTTTTGTAAAGAGCGTCGCTACGGCGTGCACCCCATAAATTTCCATAGACACCAACAGT
>NW_019091401.1:288169-310853 GCF_001949145.1 Acanthaster planci
CTTTTAGTGGGTTAACCGATATTTTTTTCTTAGTAATTCTCACCCAAAGCAGACCACCCCTAAAATGAAGAAAATTTCAACTGACCGGAAAAGCAGCCGTTTTGAAAATGCATCCCTCTGCAAAACGGCTAAATAGCTGCGATTGCATCCAAATTGCTCAGAATTGGAAGCCCTGAGTCCGGGCCAGAGGTTCAGTGCCATATTTCTTCAATTCCGCAATACAATGGATCAGGTTTCTCTAATATAGAATAGGCCTATCTTGAGCATAACTCTCGGCGGACACACTTCTAGTCTATTTGCGGAGGTGCACCCTAAATGAGAGTAGGTTGGTCACCCATTTACTATTTTTCGCCAAAGAACCCACAATTCAAAATCTACTGGTTAATGAATCATGCCATCTAGAGTTGAAGCGAAAGTGCTGCAAGCGTGCAGTCTAACAGGAAAGTGGGCCTACGTTATCCTTTTCAGGGTTTGCCTTTTCGTTATTACTGATTTACTATCATTAATATTGTTCTAGAAGTTCAAGTAAGCGCACCGAACCGCATGTAATATGCAAATTATTTGATTCGACCCATGTTAAAACCTTGTATCCATTCTTACTATCATTATTTTGTCAGTATCAAATTACAATACGATTTATGGAATCATTCATGGGAAAAGGAGACGGACCATCATTTTCTTGAAAACAAGTACGCTTTTGCTAATAAGGCTCCTACTCCATACTCCGCTACTGAACTGGAGGCATTTTTGAATTAACTAAATAGCTGCAGTTCTTTGAAAGACAAACCAAAGTTTGTAAATATATCATCCAGGAGTGAGAATCTTAGAGCATCAGGCAGCTTCTTAAAACGTAGGTCACGGTATAAATTAGGGGTTCTCACACATCCCACCTGCCACTGAGCATATCGTAACATGACGTGCGCCCTCTTTCGAGATACATAGAAAGGGTTTTTGTGGGGTCTTGTGCCCTTTCTATTTACTAAGTTTTCCATAAACACTGTAAATGGAGACCAGACGTACGCCAATTTTCAAAAACGTTGAATTAAAACTTGTACACGGCGCTAAATATTATTGAATGTACAGGACACTTACGAAAACGACAGGGAAATAAAATAACTTTCATTTTTGTTGGTAATAGTCGTGGATAGTTAACCTATGTAAGAAACATATAATAGATCACACATTTATTAAATAAAGAGGTATTTTCTTTAGGCATCATCTACACGATGTGCGAAAGCACTGATTGGGGTTTTAGTTGTTTATCGTTGCTCGCAATGTGTCATCGATGCCATGCATGCACGCGGCCCGTGTGATGATTGCGATGATCTATGCAGCCTACATCATGTATGGACCACCTGCTGAGTGACGTACTGTTTACTAATGACCTGGGAGCAAAACGCGGTTTTTGAAATTATTGAAAATTGGAAGCAACATCATTTGTGCTCTTACCCAACACTGAAGTTCTTCGTAATAAGGCCGCTTTTGGCCTGACCTGCTGACGACTGCGACTGGCAAGAGCTAACTGCCCATGCAGTAGTACCTTGAGTAAGTCATGATGTCGGCCCTATGCATGTTGTAACGTTAGGCAGTCCCCTCCTTCCTTAGGCAATGGCCCTAGGCCTAAGTTGGTTATGACAAGTATGGTTAAAAATTCTCTTTTTCTTTCAAAACTAACGTTAGAATAGAAAACGCTCTTCATCATGTTCATGAGTGAGCAGGGCCATGAGAATCGAGTGTGCTTTCTAGAAGCAGGACTTTGCCACGATGTCATGGACATGATGGAGGTTGTGGTTACATGTTGCTCCATTTATTTACATGTAAATGATGTAGGCCTAGTAGTACTACTGGACTCCTTGTTTGGTCTCTCCATCACCAAATCAAATGGAACGAGGAG
Organism: Acanthaster planci; assembly: GCF_001949145.1. Next base: position 290,064 of record NW_019091401.1, read on the forward strand.
CCCCCATGGCATGCATGATTTAGTTCAACTTCCAGGTGCATGTATGTACATTCATGTGTGTATGATTGCTTGATTGCAATGAGCTACATATATAATTATAAAGTAGTCAGTTGTTTGGAAAACTTTCTCAGAATCTACTTCCCATTTTTAAAACAGTCTGTCAGAGTTTGGATTACGGTGATGCAATCAACAGCCTCAGAACCATCAGAAATAAACCTGAGCATCCCCACATTCATGTAAGTAAGCTTATTCCTTTTCAAACAAATTTCTGACACTCGTGGAGGTACATGTAAAGGTAAATATGTAGAAGTTATTTTAATTCAGAAACTTGATATAATTTGACCAAAGGAAAACCTTTCGGAAACAGCTTGAAGGCCTTCAGTTTTATGACACTAAATCAATTTGCACTTTGTAAAATTTAGACTTTAGTTAAATGAATGATGTAAGAACATTTCTTGGTTCTGTAAATTTGTAAGAGTATATTATATCTTTGCAAAGTTTTTTTGGGCCATGAAGGAACCCTTAATTGTACAATTGCTGTAAATTTCACTTCGTTTGCATGAAAGTCAATGAAGTTTTCAAACTGAACAATAACAATGCTTCAGTGCCACAACAAGATCTACATGTTCATGTACATATATAAACATGTATATTGTTTCTCAGCATTCAAATTAAGGATGTATCAAAAATATTGAATTTCTACTGCTTCATTTGAAGAAAATCATTTCTTTTGAATCTTTTGTATATTTTTTTGCCAGGTGCAGTGGAAACCAGATTAGTTTTTGTGTACTCTATACTAAAACCAGTGATTTTATCCTTTTCATTCCCAACTCATCAAACTGTCAATTTCTGGACTTTCTAAACTTTCATTGTACTTTCATGCTCATGAAAATTACATATTACATGTAAATTAAACACTTATCATGGTTGAATTTTGGAATTTACAAATATCTAAAATGGACAATGTTTGTCACTTAATCTAAGTTAAAAAAGACTAAAAACTCAAAAAGATATTTGGTTGAAGCAAACATCAGTTGCAGAATACATTGATCTGTCAAAAGAAGGTGACAGTTTTGTTTGGGCAGAAAAGCGTTTCCTATCCTGTGTCTTGAAAAATATTATTTTGAGATCCTCTGTTCACAGTACCAGTGCATCACTTTGCAGATTTATTTTACAGTTTCATTTGCATTCACTGTCAGGCCTGAAAGTTACAGTACATTCTCATTGGCTTATAGGCCTTGTTGCCTCTTTAAAACGTGTAGAGAATTTTTTCCTGTTTGTTTTGTCTGACTGCTCAACTGCTCATGTCAAAAGAAAAAAATAATTAATAAATAAAATAATAAAAAAAAGCTTCTACCCTGAAACCAGCTCTCCAGAAGCCCTTGCAGTTCAAAAGATCTACATGTAACTAAAGTTTTGGTATGTGGAATGAAACAGTTTATTTTATAAGGTAATAAAAAAGAGCAAATTTATAAAACTCTGGTTCAGCTACATTTGTTTTTGCAATACATTGCAAAAACATTACTTGATTACACCCATTACTTGAATCAACTTTACCCAGAATTTAGAAGGCTAGTCTTTCACATGCACACGTACGGTACACAGTGTGTACATGTCTTCTATCTGTACATGTACATGTAACAAATAGGTGCTAACTTTACACTCCAGTGCTGACAGTAACCCTATCTGCAAGGCTTGTTACCATTCTGGGATTGTTGAGTTCAAACAAATGCATGGTTGAGTCCTTCATCGAACCTGGCTTCGTCTGCAGTGAGAAGTGATCTTGTTACCCCGGACACTGGCAGTAATTGTTTTGTTGATGCCAAGATGTGGTGTGCTTATAAATTATAATGCAGACATGATAAATGGCAAATTTAGTTAGTGTACATGTACAACTGTACTTGTACATGTACATGTATTTTAAGCATCAGGACGGGTGGAATGTTGCTCGTACATGTACAATACATGTACATGTGCACCTGTAAGTACCCATCAAAAGAATGAGAGGACTAAAGAGTACAATAGGGTGTACAAGCCCATTTTGAACAAAAGAAATAAATTACTGGGTTAGATTACCACACAACCACCACAGTCCAGTATAAAGGAGCATATAGTACAAGAAGCTGTACATGTACGGTACATGCTGAGCTTGCACTCGGTGTTCTTTGATATTAAACCGGAGTTGTTTTGTGTCACTGTTTGAAAAGATGGTCAATTGTCGCAGTTTACTAGACACCACAATTTTGTGACGTATACTACATTGCAATGATTGCTTCCCTTGGGTGAAATTACGGGCAACGTTTGTGATGAAATACAAATGCCATGCAGAGAAAAGAACTCCAAGTGGGTCTTTGAGGAAGTGACCTGCATTACCATTCTTGACCTACTGCTCTGACAATCCTAAATTATCTAAAAGGTTAGTGCTAAAAATGTGTAGCAACTTGGTTTCCAGGGCAAAGAAACTTTATGCTAAGACAAATGTACATGTACATTGTTTTAGGCTAGGTAAATGCACATTGCACACTGGTGTGATGGGAAACTCTGCAGGTACATGTATAGGCCTAATATTTCAAGATAAGGTGCATAATAAGAACATGCATTGCATACTGGTACTTAGTACATAGGCTGTATCTAAATATACATGTAAGAATTCTGGAGTCAGAATCTGGAAACATTTCCAACCATGCTATAGAAAGCAGTTTGTGCATATTGGACATCCAAAAGGGTTTGCCTGTTCATAGTGTGAATTCACAAATAAAGTATGACTGGATGTGTATGTACATGTATGTGTATGCCCTTGAGACCCTTTCTATTCCAATTCATTAAAATCCTACTGTACTCCTGGTTTCCTAAATAATACATTATGTATCAGTACATCATTCATGTACAGCATGATGGTGTGGTACGTATGCGTTATTTTGATGGAACTTACTCAGTGTGTGTGTCCCCAGTTGCCCAAGTACATGTACTTTGTACTTTTTATAAAGCATTTGTCACAGCTCTTCATTGCAACAGATGACGATCAAATGCAAATGGTTGCAAAACTGATTGGGGAATTTCTGTTCTTCTAAACCCATACATACATGCACAGGGGAACTCATGTCAAATTTTTTTGCCCAATATTGACTGGCAGCTCTTGTGTTTGTACTTTGTAATGGAAGACAATTAAATGTACACACAGGGGCTTTATCTTTAGCCTAACTTCCAATAAGCAAATTTTCCTGGCACCAAGTTGCATGTACCATATCTGATACATGTGTTGGACTGGCATTGTAATGTTTGTCAGCAATCAGATGAGTTTGATACCATTCCACAGTCAGTTGGAATGTAAACACTTGAGTGATAGTGGTGAGCGGCTGCACTTTGATTTATTAGTTGCCTGTCTGGGAAATTAGTGCTTAGTACTGTTTGTATTGACATTAATTGGAAGAAAATTTATGTTTGTTGGTGTACAAAATGTAAATACGGTAATTGCCATGCGTGTCTGTGAATTTCATCGGCTTAAGTCACTCTATATTTTAAAGTCACTGTTACAAAGGAAAAGTAATATTTATGCTACATGTACATGTAATGTGTGAAGATGTTCACAAGGGATTATTTTCTGCATTTACCACTCAAACGTTGTTCCTTTATTAATAAAAACTCAAAATTACATCATAATCTAAGTGCATGTGCAACTCATATCACCGAACTTGACCAAATAACACAAGTTTGAAAAATACGTTCAAAAAATGCCCAAAGTTACCGTACAACAAATACCATAATCTGTATTGAAATGTACAGGATGCATTTACAGTATGTTGCATTTCAAACGAACATAGCTAACTTACTATATTGGCATTGTCTTTGATCACACTTCACAAATACTGATGTACATGTACTCCAATATTTGAAAGAGTACCAACGAGTAGGAACCATCCATACTATAGGATGACTTCCTTGGGATGTGTTGCCATGGTGATGAAGATCACAGCTAGGATTATCACTCTTCTTTACCTTAGGGAGCAGTTGTGGATAATGCACAGGTGACATCAAAATAGTTAATTTGATATGAAGCACTCACATCTGAAAAAGCAAACTCATTATTCAGTAACATTGACGGCTAAGCCTTCCTTCGCCACAAATGAACTTTGCACATTGACATACGGGACATGAAGCATCTGTACATTGCATACATACATGTACATACTGTACATTTACAGTGCCAGGGCATAAAAATTTTGGTGGTGCCTTGTTTTTAGTACACAATCTTCGCCATGGTGGTATTTACCTATACTTTTTAAAATGAATTTGTTGTCATGGGCACGCATTGAGAAATTTGGCTTTGGTTTGATTGTATTCAGCTTTTTATTAGTACTTATTCAGGTGATTTCAAATACAAATTGATTTTGAATATTTAAAGTGCTGCAGGCTTATGGTACATTATCAGTATCGACAGATCTATCAATACATGTACACATTCATGTGTATGTATGTAATTTTGTTAGGTTCATGTTATCAAAACCCACTTCTTGGTATTGTAAAGTTTATAGCACACTCAACATTTGTCAAAATAAGGCCACCTCCTTCATGCAGTCAGCCCCAAACTGACGCGTACCGGTACGTGTGCATGCATGTGTACCCTTCTGTAAGAGTTTATTCCCAGTTAGAAAAATTTGAATGCGTCTTATTCAGTGTCTTAGAATACATACATTTTTTGTACTGGCTTCTTTAGGAATATTAACAGTTGAAAACCAAGTGCTAAAAATATGCCAGCTCGGTATGTGATTTGTACTTAAGAGATCTGAAGTTTAAAAGATGATTAAATACATGTACAGTGTACACCATATTTTGTCTACTGTGAGTAAAAAATAACTGGCCCTTGGAAGTCTGTTCCGAATGACAGCTATGTGTACTAGTAGCAAAGTATTTCTTCCACAGTACTGGGGTTTTGTGATGCACTAGTAAATATAGCATTGGTATTGGTATTTATATGATGTTTGTGTATTTCTCTTCCCACTTTATAACAACAATCCTCTCCCATGAACCTGGATGGCAAGCTGCCATTGTGTTTTTGTGGGTAGCTGGTCTCCTGTAATTGATATACATACGTAGTCTCTTGTGTGCCTTCTCCTGATGGATCAGTATCCTCAATATATTAAGGTGTAATTACTGCAGTGTGTCAACATGACACTGGATGAATTCCCTTGTCCCCCTGAAATATTCATGGCACCATCAAATGTTAATGGAAAAAAGTTCTACTTCCTGTCAAACAAAAACTGAGAGTTTGATTGATTTGTTTTATCTTATGTCCTCACTGCTTGCAAAGTGCATTACATTTACACGAACAGTGTATGTTACATGTACTCGTATGTGTGTTCTTTTCCCTTTACATTAGTTCCTCATGAATGGTTAAGAGAGAGTGTTGTTGAGGTTTCTTTCCAGTCACTGTTTTCTTAAAGTTCACTGTGCTCTGATGGATTGACCACTTTTTCATCATGTACATTATGTTGATGAAGTGACACCAAAGGGGGCTTTTTCAAGTACATTATAAGCTATGAGCAGGCTTTTTGGTTTTGGTGAAATCTTTGGTTTACTCTAAATTTACCCAATCCAAAACGCGCCCTCCTATTGTGTCCATCATGCTTTAAAAAGGCTAATAGTTTGGCTGACACAGACAGTAACCTGTACTTCTAAACGTGTACATGTACGTGTACACATACTGTACCATACTGTCTGTAGATTTGTGGTGTTGAATAAAACCACCATTCGATTCACAAGAATTTCTGTCAAATATAAAATCTTGCATGAATCTGAAAAGCTTAGATGTAAATAAGTCCCAGCCAAGCTACATGGTCTTGTTTGCTTTGTGGACAATTGGCTGGTGTTTGCTTTAGCACCTTGTTGCTTACTGTCATCCTTTTGTTGTGGGTCTGTCCTGTTTGTTGGCCCATTCCTACCCTGTGTGAGTGGAAGCAACCATCAACCTAGGGTACTTCATCAGGTGTAGTGGTCCTGTTTCTCTATGTGTTCTCAGTACTTAAGCAGGAATAAATGTGTATTTACCCTTCAATCACATCCTGGGTCACAAAAATAATGATTGTGTGAAATGCAGTGAAAAAATACGTATAGCTGAATTGTCATTCCTGACAGGGTGAATGTACACCCTTGTAAGATAACCACTGGTATGGTACTGAACACGTTTACATTTTAAGTTTCCTCTCTGTCCAGGTTTGTAGGCAAAATGTTTTTACTTTTGTCTTACAAGTTAAGTAACTGTTGTCTCAAAATTCAAAACAGTCATTGATTTTCAAGCTTGCTGTATAGTTTTCAAAAATAAGAGAATTGAAAAGTAAACAAAATCTGTTGATTGTTTGATATATGTTTAATGAACAATTGTACATTCCAAGGTAAATTGATTGATTTGGAAACGATGGCAAATTTTTGACAAGTTGATGTGCATCAACAAATAATAAAATCTGTAAATTTTGCAAGAATGACGTTGCCATAACATTGTGGTTCTGACCTACGTCTGTCTGTGATGTGAATTCCTTTGATTCTTTCATGAAATAGACTTTCTAGTGATAGTGATGATACTGCTGTTTACATTTCAGACCAGAAAGCAAGGGAAGGGAGTTCGCCTTGAAGTTGAAGAAGGACCAAATTCTGGCATTTCCAGACAGGTAGGCCAATCCACAGTGGCAATGTTTGTAATTGTTTAATCATTAATAGTCATCAGCTTACAGTAAACAGTTTGATTGTTTGTGGTACTTCCATTTAACAGTCATTTGCAAAAGTTAAGGACCACCCATATAAAATTCATATTCATTAACCTGAAGAAAAACCAGACTTAAACCAGTCAGTCGTGGCAGCTTATGTTTATTTTCAGTGTGTAACCTTAGTATCTCAGTTGAACAGCTATTTTGACTACATTTTCACGATATGAAATGTTAACAGTCTAATATTTAGTGTTCCCTCCTTTATTTCTGATTACTTAAAGACTGGCTTTTTTTTACCCATGCTGCCCTACAGACAAAATGTCACACGAGACCTGCCTTTGCAAAAAATATCATTCAAATGGTATAGCACTACTCTGATGTTATGCACCGCTGTAAAAAAATGTTGAGTAACCATTCAATGAGACCATGTAATGCAGACCCAGTGACACAAATACCGATAAAATTCCAGGTGGCCTTAAACTTTAGCAAATGACTGTACAGCAATGAAAAAGTTGGCAATGAAGAATGATGTCTCTGGCTGGGCCTACACACAGTAGAACTTATATATCCTCACTTGCAGCTTTGTTGCAATTACAGTAAAATCCTCAAGGCACATTTGTGTTGTTTCCCATATCCTTTTCACCAGGTCCTGGTATTTAACATTAAAGTGCCTTCTGTGAAAGCTCCCTGTGTAGACAAGAAATTTCTCATTTCTCAAAAAAACAAATTGTAGTGTGATGCATTATGATCTTGTATGTTCCTATAGCGCCCATGTAAATTTTCTTTGTTTTCTGCTTTCCAATAAGAAAATGTGTTGTAAGAAGCAGGCACTGACTTCTTAACCCCCCCACGTCCTGTAAAATCTGTCAGAAGATCAGAGAGGATTAGAGAGATTGAACCCAACCACTATACAGTAGACTTGGTACCCTTTTAAATTTAAGTGCAATTCGATTTCTGCATAGTTTGAGAATTTGGGTAGATTCAGGATAGTTCATAGTCAGAAGTCAGGGTTATCCAAATTTATTGTAATTTTCATTCATCATACTCTCTGGTTTTTAAAAATCTTTAAATGTACCTGAAGGCTGAGAGTAGCAAGACACATCTGTGAGGTTTACGTCAGCACTGCAATGCTGCACGACTACATGTATAGTTGCTCATTGAAGTCTGCCATCGTATCCAAAGAAGAAAAGGCTGAGGTAATTTTAAAAAGTATTTGCAGCTTCTTAAACGCACATGTACATGTCCATATACTGTACATGTGTGTGTACCACTATATCATAGGGCTGAATCAATTTGAATAATTCACTATTTGAATATTCGACCTTCAATTTGATCGAATATCCGAATATTCGGTCGCACTGACTTGCAGAGTATTGATGAACTAAGGATATACAAAATTAGTTGCAATAACACTCTATGTTGTCCATTATGATCAATATAACAGCTTCTCACATCTAGGAGTATCTCCAGCCACAATTTTGCAAGATCGAAGAGATGAACAAGACCTCTTGCCCTGTTGAAAATGTCTATTCCTTTAAATTGTTTAATGCATAAGTTACTTTCGAAATCGTTGTAAGATTTCTGAATTTTTTCATTTGAATCTGCTTGAAACAAGCCTCCATAGTGCAATTTTTCCCATTTAAAACAAAAGAAAATTCTTCCTTCCTTTTCATGAATTTTGCATTCGAATATTCAAATTAAAAAATATTCAAATATTCGACAGTCGATCAAATATTCGGTTATTCGGATATTTGGCACAGCCCTACTGTATCATAGAAATATTACTTCTTCAATCAAATTCTTACTGGTATTTCTTTCTCTTAAAGCACACAACTTTGCTGCTGTTTTTGTCTTTAATCATTCAAACGGCTGTATTCAGTGAGCAAAAGAAGTCTGGCAGTATACCCAAGCTTTACAAATCTTCAGCCATGCTTTAAGACGCAGGTGTGGGGTGTTAAAAACTAATATTAAATTCATAGAAGAGACCTGTGACTTACATTAATCAGGAATAGGTCATACCCCATCGTACACGCACATGTGTTAGTGTAATATCTAAGTGTAATATCCAAGATTTGTTTTTTTATTACCCCATACCAGGCTGAAAGTGCAACTACAATGTTATGGTGTACATGTACATGTTTAGAGCTTTGTTGAGTATTGTGGTCCCTTCTCTTTTCAACGTTTCCTTTCAATTCCAGTTTTTCAACTCCATATTCATCATCTTTCATTTTCAGTATCACAGTGTGTGTATCACCGCAACAAATCCTGACAAAATTCCCCTCCTGCAATAAAATCCTGCATTACTTGCACACGTAAGGCCAGTAAATGTTTTTGTGACCGTGGGGATAGAACTTTGTATAATAACACAAACCGTCATAACCTTTTATACTAATAGAACTTAAGTTGTTACAGAGCAAACTGTGGTGTGCATTGGGGTGAATAATCCTTTTGCACCGGATTAGTGGCCCACCAATTAGATGAAGACACATGCTGGCATACCGGTAGTACAAACAATATGATGTACATGTATGTATGCAACATTTTCATTTTCAGCCATACATGTACAGTACTGGTATGTGCATATATAATGAACTGTTTTCAAGAATTGCAGATTAAAGAGAACTTAACGGATAATCATAAATTCACAGTGAAACTGCATACATTTTTTTCATTGACATCACAAAATTTCACTTTTTCTTTGCTTGAAATTCAAAGTGTTTAAGTGTGCAAATACAAGGCCATTATACCAGTATGTCCGCACTTAAAACAGTGCAGCCAATTCACTAATGTATTTTTTGGGGGGGAGGACTTGGTTTACATTATTTTTAAACATTCTGAGATTTGTGTTTGATATATAAATTAAATAATTTATTTGCTCTCAAATACTTGATTAGACCTACATGTACATGTAAATATGAAGTTGAATAGTGATTTGCATACATACATGTTCATCCACATGTACATGTACATGTATGTTTATGCAAACAATTTCAAAAAAGAAAATTTTCATGGTATTAAATTAGCCAGAAGAAGTGTGCATGTATGTGAAAATACGGTATTATTCGATATACTTTCATTGATCATAATATGGCAAGTGTACCGATACGTGTACATGTAGCTTTCAGACAAGTGCTGATATTTGGTCGTGGATTAGCAAGAGTAATTGACCTTGTCTTGGTCAGTGCGTACAGATTGAAAATGAGCTCATCAGAAAGTTTAAGATGTTGTGAATGAAGGGTCAAGATGCATCTGACTCCCTGTACATACATGTGTAAATTCATGTAAAATTGGGAAAGGGATGTGGAGGGATGTGGAAACATACATTGTACATGTATTAATGTTATATTAATCATAGTGAGGCTGAAATATTAATGAGGGAAGTTGAGGTACATGGACAGTACAGTGTACCCATGTGTTGCAAATTAAATAAAACAGTCATTGTGTAATTTTTAGAAACATTGTAGATGTTTTTCAGCGCTGCATTCTGAGAATATTTTACACGACATGTCATATAAAAGTCCACGTTTTGCTTCCTTTTTCTTGTTTTGTCTTGCACTTCATCATGTAGAGGTGTGCATCAGAACAAAGTAACAGAGTACCTAATCATTTGATGTCAGGAACTGGTTCCAAATGATGAGAGTGGACACTCACAGCTAGATGTAGAAATGATTACATTAGCAGAGTTCATGTTGAACTTTATATTCATTTTGACGTGTTACAAATTACACAGCATGATGCTTGTACCAGTACAACAGCACAATGCAGAGAAATTTACTTATTTACTTTCACATTGGAAAAAAAAATGAGTGGGTCTTCTGATTCCAACTTAGGTAGTATGATATCCGGTACTTCACGTGCTTCCATTAAACATCATAAATGGGCAGATGAATAGACAGCAGTAATTTAAGGTTTGAAGTCCAAAGGAGCTTTCTAGGAATTGGCAAGTTTTTATTTGTTTATGTCTTTTTCCCTTTTTTTGTTGCGTTTCGTTTTTGAGTACCTGAGTATTAAATGCACACTGCTACCGTTACTTGGTTGGATTTCTGTTGCCCTTATAAAACTTGATTTGAATATTAACAGTAGATACATGTACTTTAACGGAACAATCGTGTCAATAGCTGACAGCACCTTTAAAGTGTACATGTAGCTGCAATTTGAATAAATTTTTCTTAAACACATTATTTCTTAAACTTTAAATTCTTCTTCAATATGGAAACTCTTTTACCATCCTATTTTGAAAAGTGCCCCCTATTAAACAATTGAAATTATTCATGCTTTCCTGGACAACTGAGGGTGTTGATGCTTTGAAGTCATCGAGGGAATACAGAATTCAGTGTATAAGCTTTTCTGTTCAAATTTTGAACCCAGAATTTATTTATTGACAATATTCTGAGAAGTGTATTAATGGTTGCTTATTGCTATGCAAAGAATCACCCTCAGCAGCAAAAAAGGGAGAAAACTGAATTCAGCAAAGTCTACAAAAATGTGGTACTTTTTTGTTTAAAAACCATAACATTGAGACTTCTTCCTTAGATGACATCACAGTTTTGCTCATGAATATGTAAATATCACTAGCAGAGAAGTAAAGAACTCAGTAAATAGTGAAACTACCTAACTGCTGTGTTGACTACTAGTGAAAATAGTTAACTGAGACACAGAGGTGCATTTTGAAGGTTTGTATTGGAACAAAATCGATTGCCGCTACACCTTAAAGCTTTCCCACCCAAAATGATTGAACAAAATTGTGGCTGACATTAAGCTGTGCCTGTTATGTACGTGAAACCACTATGTCACAATACTCCAACCAACCACGCACTTAATGGTACTCTGTACTGCACCTGTGTGATGTGTTGACTGTGGAATTTAATTTGATTGCCCTCCCTTGCCACAGGAAACGCTCTGCTTCCAGTTTCGCGGGCTGTAATTTTTAAAAACTTGCCTGTAATTAAAAGGAGCAGATTGTTGGTTGAAAGTATTTTTGTATGTACATGTATCTGCAGACGTAATGTAGGTTCTTTGTGTATGGAAAGCACCATGTTCATGTCGTACTGACATTCGTCATGGAAATGCAATTTGTTGCAAAGATGAAATAGGCAGTAACGACCATCATTTCTGGGCTACACACAAAGGCCAATTACCATATATACAAGAGGGAGGATCTGCCTTCTTTCACCATGTTCGCTCGAGCGTGGGTCGAGAATAATAGCTGAAAAGGGGGCAGAAGATCTCAATTTTTACGGCATTTCTAGCCGCGTCCCGGCATGAAGGGGTTAAATTGGCTTATTTGACCTGTCAATTAAACCTGTAGTCTTAAGTTTTGCATTAGTTTGCTGTTGGTTTTTTTAGTTTTGCTTACTTTGCAAAACATTTGTTATTGCCCATACCTGAAAATCAGTGATCAACTGGACATTGGGTCATTATCCGATAGCACAACAAAAAGTTGAACTAACAGCATTGCTTACAATTCATGGTGAATTGCCTATAAATTGTATGGCATTTGCCAGACATGTCAGACAGGAACTCCCATGTGTCCACTCTCTTTCATCTTCAACAGGGAGATGACAGAAATTGTGTGAGCCCAACAAGCCAGTGGTAGTCTGGTTCTTACCAAATATCTTTTAGTCCCTGTTCCAACCACTATCTTCCTGTTGAATGGATAAAGGTCTCAATGGTGCTTATCAAACTTCTTTTTGTTGTGGGCCATGGCCGTAACTGACAAAGTACTGGTACTGTTTGTGTAGTGATCTGATTATTGTGACTGGCCCCCATGATATGAGTGGCAAGGCCATTTAGTTTTACAGCTCTAGGAAGAGCAATCTGAACTTTCATTTGATGTGTAATTGCTCAGCTTGGTATTCCGTTAAACATTGGGCATGGGCAATTGTAGGGTTCACATTGATTTACATTGTGCAAGATTCTTTGAAAGGCTCTTAACTCTGGTAATTCGCAACTAATTTTGTTAGGGTTGCACATGTGACAAATGGCAAACAGTGGAGTAACTACAGTGTATAGGATGTGGTTGGGCATGGGGGCACAGCCACCCCCTGCTGATTGAGGCCTGTGCCCCCATGTGTCCCCCCCGCTTACAAATTAGACAAGGGGAAAATCTTGTGATGGTCAATGTTTCAAGTACATGTACATGTATGACCAAACTGAATGAGTGCCCCCCCTCCAGAAAATGAGGGCCCCCATGTGCCCCCCCTGCAAGATGTTCCCTGTTAGCTGATGGCAAATGCAACAAATGGAAAAAAGAATTAAAATGTTCATGAGTTCCCTCAAGGCTTTTATTCATGACAAATGAAATAGGGCTTCCCATTTTTAAATAGGGACCACCCAGACATCAGAGGCTATGGATCCTCAGCAGGAACTGTTGACATTACTTTGTGGTCTACCTGTAAGTCACATGAGCCAAGGGGAAGGAGAGGCCCACTAAACATAATAATCCTTGCCCCAAGCCCCACCCTATACTCCAGAAATTGAAAAAAAATCCTAAAAATTGCTGGGTGTGTTAAAAAAACCCAAACCCCATGAGTTCTGTTGTATTCGCTTACATGTAGTTTACAGATATACCATCACCTTTGATTTCTCTTCTACACTGAGTACGACAAAGTTTCAAGCTTTTCTTTGTAATTGGTCACATCCTTAAGGTTATTAGTAATAATGGGTACAAGGAGAAACTGTATAAAGGCAAACTTAAGAAACCTGAGACTGTTGCTTGGAAAAATTTATCAGCTGTCTAAAAACTGGATGCCAAATATGTCTTCTTTTAGAGTTGTACCTTAACTTCGACTAGTAGTACTTTAATGGATCAAAATTTTTTTGGAATAAACTTTTTTGTGAAATTGTTGGAGGATATACTAATGGAAAGGATGGAAGGAGGTGAGGCAGCTTTGATGTTCTGTCAAGTCTTTGGTGGGTTGAGAACTGATCCCATGACTTCGTCCTTCGAAATCCAGACTTACATGTATACAATGTACATGTAACTCTGTCCCTGCATGCAGCCCACTGTATTGAAGGAGTTTACAGGTATTTAATTCAAGTTACAGGGGCATTGACTGATGACTAAGGCTCTGTATTGATTAACTGGATTATCGACTTAGCTGTGAAGCAAAACATCTTTTCATTGGTGGTCTGATCAACAGTGGGAGAATCAATGAGCAAATGTAACAGATGTAGGCAGGCAAACTGCTGTTTGTGTGTAAACAGCCCTTTCTCATGAATTTGCTTAATAGCAAGCTGTGTCACGAACCAGCAATTAGGCCACTGATACTGCTTTAAGAACCTGTTTAGTGCTGGTACGTATTTTTCTCTGTCTTTGTTTTTTTTTTATTGATAGTGCAGAAACAAATTAGTATATTTTATTGTCTTAATGTACAGTACATCAACTCATTTTGTCTCAGAATATGTACGGTGTACATACTTTGATTGCCCTTTTCAGATAGCCCTTCATCTGATGTCTTTTAACCACGGATCGCCACTGAGTACAAGTACAGTGTACATGTACTTTCTTGATCAGTGCCTTCTATTTATAGCTGTTAATTTACTCTTGCAATTACTGCATGAAGCCATACAATTAGCATTAGCTTTGAAAGGAGAGGGAGGTACTAGTATTTAGATATGAGAATAAATAAGATGAGTGCAGTGAATGTATGTTTTTTTTCCTCTGTGAACACTTTTGAAAGATGAGTGAGATTTCTCAGCTTTTTTGTTTTGGAGTTCAGCTTGTTTTCCTCACTGGCAGTTTACCAAAGTGTTAGGAAATTTTCACAGTTCTTCTTCTTTATGCCTTTTTCAGCTGTTTTCAGCTATTTTTATCATTGTTCAATTTCAACCCTGGAAAGAGTTTTATATCCAGCTGATTAGGGTATTCAGTAGTGTTACTGCTGGACTTGTGTACTGGTACATATGCGGAAGTGAAGGAAGTACATGTATGTATATTATATTACCTATGTGTATTATATTACCTTATCAATAATAAATCAACGGGTGCTTTCTGTCCCAAAGGGTGAAATTAATACTTGGACAGTTTGTTTTTATGTTTTTGTTTTTCTTGGTGTATTGGCAGAGAGGTAGGAAGTGCTAGAGCCTAGTGAAATTTGTAACATACTGTATACAGTGTAAGTCACCTGACTGTCTTGGCTATTTAGAAAATTTATACATATATGTGTACCACCAAAAATACAAAAAGAAAACAGAAAAAGAGAAAAAAGACCCCCCTGGAAAAGAAAGCAAAGAAAGAAATTTCTAAAGGACTTGTTGGCTTATGGAAATGTATGTACACTGTACTGTATGGGCAGCCAGAGAGGGTTTTAGACCTTAATACAGTCCAGGTATCAAGACAAAATGTTAGAGCACATCAGAGAATGAAATCAAACACCCAAAATGCTTCCACATCATCAGATTTTAATTTTCCCATACATGTACTGTATATCAAGGTCTCATGAGATACTGAATGAAAAGTCAAATTCTGTTACTCTGAATACACATTTGGTAAGGAAGAACATGTACATGTGTACCGTATTAGTACATGTACATGTACATGTACATGCACTACTAGTGATTGACTACATGTCAATATTATCTATCTTATTTAAACAACTAGGCCTGGTCTATAAAACTACATGTATTTTGCTGGGTTTTTCTAAAAATTCAATAAATTGAATGGTCAGAAAATGACATTGCATATCAGACTGTAACTTTAACTGCTCTGTACATTGCCTGTGTACACGTGTATATAAATTGTACAGCTGAATTCTAAAAAAGTTCAATTATGAATCGGTAATGCAAGAGCTTTCCTTCTTTTGACACAAAGACCTTCACAAACTCCCAAGTAGGTTTAAGGCTTAACATACATTTTGTAGGTCATAAAATCAGTGATTGGATGGGGTGTTTTGTAGGATTTGCGTGGTGGTGGTGAGCATCCTTGAAAAGGCTTTTGTGAACTCAGTACTTTACAAAAGTGAATGATTCCACATGGAATGCCAGATGGATGTATGTGGGTTTAAGGTACAAGGAATTAAGAAGATTTTACTCTTAATTTGTACAGTACAGCATACATATACATGAACATGTACAATGTGGTGATATGTATGGTTCTTGTCTGGATCATACATTGTGTCTAAGTGGTAATGGTTCTACATCTATAGTATAGCATATTGTAAAAGCAAGGTGTTAAGCAATCACTCAATTTTCCTGAATTCCCTTCAAACAAGTGCTTACTTTGGATGAGAAATGAATTGAGACCTTTGCATGTGTAAGTCTAAGCACTTGTTCAAAGGGAATTCAGGAAAACTGAGTGAGTGCTAAATACCTTGCTTTTACAATATGCTGTACTATACATGTAGAAACATTAAGTTACAAATGTTTGGATGAGAAATGAAACTGAGACGTTTACAAGTGTAAGTCTTATATTTTGGCTTAAGTACGAGTATGTGTATAGTTAAAATAAATGTAACCTTTTAAATACTTTCTGTCCGAAATAATTTTGTAAATAAAGATCATTTGAAAACCAAAGAAACAAGAACAAACGTACAAATCTTTCAGAGCCATGCTATGCCTGTTGGACGGGCCAAAATATCAGCATTTTGGATGAAGACTTAAAGTGCTTGGGAGAACTACTGGTAGACATTGCATATGATTGCAATAGAAACTTGCATACAGACCGTATTCCTTGAAATGGGTACCTTTGCAGTGTACAGACTACAGTGTAATTCAACATTTTATGAACCTGTTACATGTACATGTATACATGTACGTGTACATAGTATATAAATTTAGGAAAGACTAGAGGTTAAAACAAGCACAGACTGTTTCGGCGTTTTGAGAAAGCACTTCAAAAAATATAACTATGAAAATATCAGAACAAAAAGTGAACATTAATATTTCATTAATGTTACCTAATTCAATCAGATTGACAAGAGTGCTGAACATTGGCTCTTGGAAAATGAAGTATTCAAAAATCAATTAAAAAATTATGATGACTTCATCATGACGTCATAAATTCAGCCAAAAATTTTATCAAGGCTGTAACTTTTATGATGATCAAACATCTCAAAGTTACTGAAATTGTGGCTTGAAAACGTGTACAGTCAGTGGGCTTAAAGAAATATTAAAAAATCATTAATAAATCAGATGATTACAATTATTTTTGTGTCAGGGTTTTTTTTTGGCTATCATTTTGATAACGAGCAAACATCGCAAAGTTACCAAAATGGTGGTTTGAAAATGTGTACAAAGTCAATGTGCTAAAAACACCTATGCAGAGAAGCTGCTCCTTTAAGATGATGTCACATGATTTCCGTTTAAACTGAAAGCATTTTATGAAATATTACTTGATATTTATACTCTTGGGTATATTTCTATTAAAATAACATAGCGTAAAATATAAGATTTCTCTCGTTCTCATAGTAATCTTAAGCCGGAATTAATGACTACTCACTCATGAGTTTTCATTTGTAAAATGTGTACAAAACCTATGGAAAAAACTTTAGCTTTAATTTAAGGTCGTGTGACCCCTAATAATGTGATTTTGACAATTTTTCCCTGGGAGTCTCTTCATGATGGACTTCAAGTGTACATTTAAAGAAATAAGTCAGATTGACCAGAGTGCTGAAGACACATCAATTTAAAAATAGGTGATGACATCATCACGACGTCATAAATTTAACAAAATCTTTTATCAGGGTCTTCATTGTCTGTAACTTTGATGATGATCAAACATCTCAAAATTACCCAAATGGTGGCTTGAAAACGTGTACAAAGTCAATTGGCTAAAACACGCATGTAGAGAAACTGCCCCTGTCGGTTGATGTCACATGATTTGCGTTTAAACTGAAAAATTTTTGTGAAATATTACTTGATGTCTTGACTCTTGGGTACATTTGCAATCGAACGGAAGTGAAATTTAGTCTTGTTTATCTTTCATTCTGGTAGTAATTCTCTGTCGAAGTTGAAGACTACTCACTCATTAAACTCAATAACAGTGTGTAGTAGAAAAACGTGTACAATCCCCACAGCAAAAAATTAAATATTCAGAAATCAATAACAAATGAGATGATGACGTCATCATTACAAATTTGTTCTACACATTTCCTTGGATAATTGTCTGAAGTTCTGCCAAGTTGGAAGTCGATCAGATTTAGTTAACTGCCAAAGTCGATTGATGGGAGAACGTGTACAAACCCCATGGGAAACAATTAAATATTAAAAAGTCAATAAACAATTTTCGTGATGACATCATCATCACAAATTTGTTCCACACAAATCCTTGGATGGTTGTCTGAAGGTCTTCCAAGTTAGAAGTTGATTGGGATTAAGCAAATTGCCAAAGTCGACTGGTTGAAGGATGATGACTGAAAAAGAAAAAAAAAGATAAAAAAGTTGAATGAGAAAGTTAACGCTCTGTAACTGTGGAAAGGATGTTTGGTCTTAGTTACCATTTGTACTGGACTTGGCATAGCCACTGTTTCCTTTGTCAGCTTTATTCTTGAACATGAGCTTGAAATTAGAAAACTAAAGCAAAGGAAGGTTTGATTATAAAATGTACTTGTTTCTTTGGTTTTAATTTTTACTTCAGAATCTACAGTACAATGGATGGTGCTGAGTTGTACTGTTTTGAAGACTTCGAGAGTGAGCTTTCTCCCGGAGACGATCTTGATGATACTCAAGATCAAGACAACCATTTTGAATGGATGGACCCTTCCAGTACCCCTGGAGAAGATAAGTTCCGGATTCGAACTAGAACAGACCTCCCAGATCAGAGGTCAGGAGTGACTGAGATCAAGGCCAGTCGGGTTGAACACCATATCAAGAATGCAGATAAGCGGGATAACAATTGGGGTCATGGCAACAATCACCACCAACAACAGGATGGCCGGTTAGATCATCCAGCCTTCCTGGGGAAATCCCAGGGTTATGGCGAAACAAGGCAGGGTAGTGTCATTGCCAGCAAACAAAGGGTTTTACAGAGAGGAAGAACCATTGATATCCCTGAATCAAGCCACGCTGGAGGTCTGGGATCCAACAGATTCAGAGCAGGGCACCTGCTAAGGACTCAGTCAACTGATGAAAGCAAAGAAATACATCCTGGTCCAAGGGATTCACTGAGCTTGTCTGACAGGAGGATTTCGCAGCATATTAATCAGAGAACTACTAAAGTTACATGTGTGAAAACAAATTTTGTTACTGAAATGGAAACGGGCAACAGTGCCTGTACTAATGATGGTAGTGTTCAGAGGGGTGGTGAGGCACCTTTAGAGAGCGCGGCCATTTCAAAGAATGTGGATAAGTTTAGTGTTCGTGCCAGACCGGACTCAAATCTCCGCAACAAGAAGATGCGAGAGATGCCACCTGTTGTGGCATTGCGACCAGGTCGGTCTGGAAGCCCGCGCAGTTGGAATTTTGCCACTCAGAGCATTGTACCTCGATTTGCCAACAGAGAAGACTCTGAAATCCTGACTGCTATCCGAAAGAGCCCAACCTTCAAGGGGCCGAGTGACGAACGCAGAAGACCCCTTGTGACAAACTGCAGTATTGATAGTGCCTTAGAGCAGCAAACGAATGATGAGCCGTTTAATACTAACAGTGTCGCTGTTAGTGCCGATTGTGTTTCATCTGAGAAGCCAGAGGCAATCAGTATTTTTGGCCCTGAAGATCTCATAAAAGATGTCATTGCTAAAACTGGATCCATCAACCGGGAGATACCCAGTGCTCTTATGAATTCGTCAGAGGGGCCCAAAGAAAAATTTGAAGGACAACTGTGGAGCATCTCAAGGCATCATGTTGCACCAGGTTTACCCCCATCAGGCAGAGGGATGAAAGTAGGCCCAACCAAGCCCCTGCGAAGCAAAGAAGCATGTGTGGCTGAGGAACTGTGCAACTGCAGAGGTTCGAATGAAAGGTTGGTACCAGTACTTGAAGACTGAGAATTAACAAAAAACTGTTTTTTTTTGGACAAGGATGAACTTGTATCAAATAAAATCTGCCAACAGACGTGAGTGTGGAATTCACAGTTTTCAAAAAAAAGAGAACTGTACGCGGTTGTTCAACTGTCATACATGTACTGTATGTACTTTATGTTTCTGTACATGAATGGCACTGTTACCATGCATGGAAGTGTTCACTATTTAGTATCAAAGTAATTTAAGTCTTTCCTAAAATTGCATCTATTTGATGTTTTCCTCGATAAAAAGCTGTAGTCCATTTGGGTATGTTCATTTCCTTTCTTTGTAGACAAATATAAAAATAGATTGTTTTCTTGTGCATGCTCTGATTCATGACTAACATTGCCCAAGCGGGCATTGTACACGTACAAGGAGATTGATATCATTAATCGTGAATTGTACTTTCTGATGCCACAAAAAATGCCAACTGCTCTAACTGTCTCCATTTCTGTAAAAGTCAATCTGTGCTGCCATGAGTTCATCTCAAAGTTTCAAGCTGTTCCATGTATGATACATCTATGCGGTACCACTAAATGTGATATTTGGTTTCACATTCAACTTTTCAGTGGGTAGAAACTTGTTGACATTACATGTGCCGTACATGTGCACATTGTAGTAGTTTCATAGGCAAGCTGAAAGCTTGACGCCGGTCTAATTAAAATGGGTCATGGAAACTTGCAGAAAGCCACACGTTTCTTGAAGGTCAGTAAGCATGAATAATGGTATATGTACAATTGTACATGTACTGGTGTCCGTCATCCGGTGAAATCATGGAACATTACAGTACCGGTAGAAACTGTTAATTTTAAGGAAATGTTATTTATTATTCTCCAAGGATCATCTAGATAAACGATCAAGGAAAAAAACTTATTTTTAAGTTTTATAACTGTTAACATGTGTCACACTGTGTTTGACCTCAAATCTACAAGCCTTGTTCAAGCTCCTGGGAATATCCTGTGGTATTTATTTGCAAGACAGCTACATGTACACGTACATAGATTCATGTGTAGGTTCGATACATGAAAGTCAGGTTTGCGTTGTTGGAAATTAAAACCAGTTTTCTGGGCTTTTCTCCCAATATTGAACAGAATGCGATGTGTGCACTTTAAATTTGTTATAGCCAGAATGATCTTTGGTGTACATGTACATGT
>NW_019091401.1:311304-333944 GCF_001949145.1 Acanthaster planci
GGACAAGACATGTACATGTACAGTGTGTACTGGTGTAGTGTACAGTACATGCTGACTTTGCCATGTGTTCAATGAACAGGCTGCTCAGATCTTGGAGAGAGAATTAATTTATTAATTTAATTAATTTATTCAGTGTACATGTACAGTACATGTACCGGTATGTGTACACTGTATACATGCATACTGTACATGTAGAATTCAGGAAGATACAGTGAATAGGCTTCTTACTTGAATAAACAGGAAACTCTTTCGCATTATTGGGAACATTATATTGTTTCCAGACGGATGTTCAACTACATGTACTCCTCTGTTTATAGAACATGACCTTGCAACGCCCATCCACCACTGATGACTTGTAATGGCCATACTGTAATTTGTTGTACATGGCATGTGTAGTATGGTGTTCATGTGAAATAAATTTATGGTTGAGGAAATTAAGCATATTACAAATACATACATGTACATGTACCTTGCGTTAAAAATTTGTATAATAGTCTCTTTTTAAACTGAACAATATTTATACATTTTAGCTTTCACTGGGTTTCATTGTAAAGAATTTAAAACTTTAAATTATTCTTTTGTAACTAAGGTAATCATCAAAAGACAGAAAATAATAGTTGTACAAGCATTCTGGTTGAGGTACATGTCACTGGTAACCTTTAATGCCTTGCCAAGCAAGATGTTAATTAAATTAAAAATCACTTTTTTAAAAGAAATAGTTCTGTCAGAATCAAACAAAACAAATAAATGCTTATGAAATTCTGTAAGTGTAAAGTGTAAGTAAAAGGTTTATTTAGACATCACAACAAAGATATGCCAGAACTAGAGTGAATGGTGATGAATCAATTGAGAGGGAATATGGGGCTACACATGTAGCGGCTTACATAGATGTACAAGCTTGTTGAGAGCATCTTACAAAAGAAGTGAAAAGATGGGTACAAATACACATAGAGTATCAAAGCATCTACAGGTCTTCCATGAAGAGCAGCTCGCCCACTTCCAAGCTAACCCTCCGGCTCAATTTCGTTATGTCAGCATGGTTTCTGATGAGTTACATGTACATGTATTTTGTATTGCCATACATGTGTATGACCAAAATTCAGCTGATGTTGCAATTGAAAACAGAAATGGTTTTAACTTGAAGCTACTGGTCCCGGTAATGTCACATCAAAGCATCTGCACGTCTTCCATCCAGAGAAGTGACAACTCCTGAGCTGGTTTATTTTTTGGCTTAATTTGGAAATGTTTGCAGGTTTTCTGAGGAGTTACATGTACATTGTACATGTATCAACCATAGGACCCAAATTCAGATGTTTGTGCTTCGATGGAACAAGTAACATGTATTTAAGGACCAGAAAACATGCACAGTTTGAGCTAGGACGTCTGTGGAAACAGTCATTCTGTGACTTAGAATTGAGTTTGTGTTGTGGCAGTGTACGCTTTCATAAGTTGGTGTTTTGTGCATCAGAATTTCTGCAGATACACATTACTATACTGTAAGTCATCTGAAAGTAAACTTGAGCATCAAGGTAATGGATCTCAGCTAACCATTTTTACCCCACAAATATGTTTGTCGTTGTTTCATTTGGACATACATGTATGTAGGTGTTCATTTCTGGAGTGCAAACTTCCCTTCCCGGCGAAAAGTCTGAGGCACAGGCAATGAACACAGCGCCCTCTTGTGTTTTGTATTGGTAATTTTTTTATTGCTCTGATTGCCATTGAAACTGACACAGACCTTTTTGTTTGATTATTCCAATCCTTTTGCATATTCAGATTGAGAAAACTTGCACCATACTCTTACACATGGGTACATTGTACATGTACATGCATCAGTGATTGGAATTTGTCCTGTGCTCAGGAAAGGTACTTATGTACATGTACATGTACAGAAAATTATACTCTTCGCCCTGAGCTGAAGTGCAGCCCCAATTGGCAAAAGAAAGACAGGTGGTTACATTTAGATTTATAAAAATGATTACATGTATATGGGGATAATTGGGCATAATATATACTTATGGTGGACATTTGGTTGGCTACCAGTGCAAATTAAATGGAGTTGAATTAATAAAGTTTTACGTCAAAGTGTTTACACCAGAGGACTTGATTTCAAAACTTCTCTCAACAAGAAGGAGAATGCATTATAGTTTTCGACTGATGTATTTTAAAGCACCTAAGAAATAACTTTAAAAATTTAAGCCACGGAAAAAGGAGCACAAAATTGACGGAAAACGATGAGAAAAGTTTGGCTCTCTTCATTCTCTTACTGTTTATAATTACTCTCACTATACCAACATATTTGCTAGGTCTTGTATATTTCGACCACCAAAAATTATTTTTAAGTTTGGCTGCATCAAAAATTTATAATGAGTACAATGTGTTCGTTGCGAATGTTATATTTGACAGAATTTTGATCATGTTTGATAATTTTGACAGAAACTGCATAACGTTTGAGAATGCCGAAAATGCTGTCACATGTAGTGCTCAAAAATTCCATGCGTGATTTTTTTTTGCCGGTTATTTTGGAGATAACCCGCTGAAAATAAAATTAAAATTAACAACTTTGAGCTTTAGATTTTCATCATGAATTGTATTTTATGTCTTGAACGTTATTTTTTTGCAAACGTTATTCAGAATGACGGATTTTCTTTCGAGAAAAGTCATTCCGAGAGAAAAATCACGGAGCGTCGCCATTCCGTGGAGGGGTTCATGAATATTGAATAAAAAAGAGCGCGCACTATGTGGCTTGATGTCAAAGGTCAAACAGGCCACAATGCAGCAAAATGTTTCTCTAACGCCACCGCGAGAGATTGATGGAAGCCACAAAATTGCCACGATTGGTATTTTGGACTGCGGTTTTCAGGAACATACTTGAAGAAAATGTGATTGGTCCAGTCGTAAAAGGATAATGGTTTGGCGGTGCTTTTTTGCATCCTTTTTTAAAGCTTGTGCTGTACATCAATATATGGATTTTACTCACTTTTTTTGCAGTCGATTTTTTTACACTAATGATAGAATAGAATGACATTTGCGACTGCCGACTTTGGGACCCGATTAATTATGAGAGGTACTTTTTAATTTCATGATTATGGTTTTAATATGTGTAAATATTATCCCCTTTCACCACATATAAATCTGTGTAAAATAACCTCGGGAATTATCACTCCTCAGTAAACTCTGTTTGCTCGGATTTTAACAGGGAGTTCATGTCCCTCAAAATTGCTAACGTTCGAGACTTTAATTAACTAACTCCAATTAAGTTGAAAGGTTGACATGGTCATCATTGTTCCAGATATCAGCCATTACTTCCCTCATTACCCCCAAAGTTGAACATTATCTAAATTAGATATTATATTTTGAGGAACTTGCCATATGTACAGGTACATGCAGAAAAATTTGAGGTCGAGGTACACTTTATGTACTGTAAGTACAATGAACTTGTATATACATATACATGTACATGACGAGCCCTCTTAGTGAGAGTGCAACAAATTATTATTACTTTATAAAATATTGCTAGGTGAATAGATTCCAAATTACCGATGCATCATCAGATGAACATTAATTTTTTCAGTATTGTGCATATTTAGCTGCTATTACATGTATAGTTTCAATTTATGTATACATCCATATTTTGTACATGTACACCAACCTTGTAGTATACATGAATGGTCATGATATGTACATGTTACCATGAAAGTAACCTGCCACGGAAACCGGTATGTATCCCACATTTTTCATGTACGTACAATATAAATGTACACTAAGAAGTACAGTATACAGATACATGTATGCCTGTACATGCAAATGTTGGAACACCATTTTTCATATGCCAGACTTTTTTTCATGATACATTTAAAAAAATACATGCATTAGTACAGAATCCAAAAATTAATTTTAAAAATACTTGTTGGTTAGATTTAAAATTCATTGTTGGATTTTGGACTTGAGAGGAAAGCTGCAATCATGGCAGTTGTCTTCAGACTGATTTCCAAGAAAGTGCATTGATCATGGAGAACATCTACAGCACGTCCAATAAACATCTTCTCTCCACGGCTTATTCCCTGGAAGAGTTGGAAATTAGCAAGGAGATTCAGTCTTCTCTGTCTTTCACGTGCCCACATGTGTTGCCAGTTCTATTTTTTCCAGTTCTGCTCATCAGTTTCTGATTTGGCCGCAAGGCATTTTTTTACTTGGTCAATGACGTCAATGAATG
Organism: Acanthaster planci; assembly: GCF_001949145.1. The sequence goes on from NW_019091401.1 coordinate 315,521, forward strand.
CTCCTGTGTACATAACTTCATTACAAGAGGGCTTTTTTGTAAATGTTACTGTGTTGAAAGAAACACTTGAGTCATTAGAAGTAATTTTTCCCCCCATGGAACACATCTGCTTGATTTCTATTTGAGGTTGTGTGTAGGGTAGTACTATGGTACAATTTTTACTGTTTTTGTGAGCTCATTTTTTACACATTTTTAACAGCAAGTATATGTACATTGTAAATTTCTCTCGGCCAAGTTTGAATATGAAATCAGTCTGTGACAAATATCGGGTTAAAATGGCCAGGTCTGCATTTTTTTGTGACTGAACATTATAAGTTTCTCATCAGACTTGTAAATTCTACCAACTGTCTGACATGTACAATATGTAGATATTGCCTTCTGAGTAGCATGTTATATTGAGAGCTGAATACATAAAGAAGTCTTCTGCCTCTGGCAAAAGAGCAGTTCAGCCTGCTGTGTGTGAACCACATGCAAGTGGGACCTGCTTTGAATGAATTAACTTGCCCTCATGTTTTGGTGTCTGCCCTGAATTGATTCTGAGCTATCAAGGGAGGAGATACGGAAACAGCATGGTGCATTGACTCCCCAGGTAATGTCATGGCTGGTTATTACTGCTATGTGAGCATGAAGAAAAACCCAATTGTTATTAGATTGACTTCATCCTCGGCCAGCCATCCAGGCGTCCAGATTTTACCGTTGATCCTTTAAATGCACTGTGATAACAAATTGTAGGTGAAGCAGATCCACTCCGAGAGCGGTAGCTCAGGTGTACAAACCCCGTTACTCAAATAATAGAATATTTCTGGGGCCGAATAGGGTGGTCATTAACTATGCAGTGTACAGCGTCTCCCATTGGCCAGGTTGGCCCTTCACGTAAGCACCGCATCCAGGCAGAATTCTCATCACCAGCATCACAGACCTGTCTAGATATGGAAATGTTTATTGATTAAACACTGCCAGGACTTTCAGGCTCAGCTGGACAAGGGAATTTGACCTACATGTACACGTGATATTTCACTGGAGTTTGTGGCACAGATGATGTATTAGATTGGTATTGCAAATAATTTTTTCAGGACCAATTAATGTTTTCTAGGCAATTTCATAACTTGATTAGAATTCAGGTAAAGGCAATGGTGCAACATTGCCATGGTATTATTTAGGTGGGTTGAACATTTGAAAGAGAAATCACCTGGTGTTGGATTGAGAAGCCATAAATATGCAGGTCGTGCCAGCTTCATTTCAAGGATGATCAAATGCAGCGGAAACAGGGATGAGTAAAGGCTGCTTTATAGCGTGGAACTAATTGGACCACTCCAAGTGGGGTCGCATAGTGAGAATCTGCCAGCTGAAGGGTTGTCCCTTTCACTGGCTTCACTGGTAATATCACCGCCCGAATCATTACACAGGAGGCTTTTTATTTGGGCGATCTTGCGAACTGGGTGAGGAGCAACACTTCATTGGCCTCTTCTGAGCAGTCAGATACCACTGCACAATGTATCCTATAAAGATGCTGATCACAGGCAAAGTGTCTTTAAACCCTCAAGAGGAGCCATTTCTGTGGATTAACCAGCTTCATCTGCCTGATCATTTTTGATTATTATGTGAATTAACTGGTGCATGATGCAAGTACTGTATGTACTCAGGAGCATTTGTTCAGGCATACTGTACCGTACTTGCATAGGATCAGTTGAATGAATTTGTGAAATTTTACTCATGTTTGAATTGCTTTGTTGTGTATCGTTAATTGGAGCAATGTTCATTTTAACTGAAATGGGTTGGAAGTAACATGTAAGTCTAAAATGTGACAACGTTACATGATGTAGCGTACTTTTAGGGTGAGAGACTGGTTCATAGTTAAAAAATGAATCACTGTGTTACTTTTGCTAGATTTCATGCTTTGAATCTACCAAAGTGAAGTGCATTTCAACTTCTGGGATTTTATCGTGAAAGTTTTATTTGGCTCCGAATATGGATGAACCAAACTTTAGCTGTGCCATTTCTTCCTCATGATCACCACTAAATTTTCAGTGCCCAAAAGGAACCACCAGGGAAAGACACAGGAGCTTGGTTGTATTTTCTAAGTACTCATTCTCCTCATTAAAGATGCTGTCAGACATGCATATACTGATATGTGTATTCAGTATTTGATAATTTTACATGTATATCTTGATCAAATTCTCAACAAAGGAAAATGATGCGCTTGACTTTGTGGTGCGTGGAAAAAGTTTTCTCTCTGATGTTTCGGTAAATGAATCCTAACCCTTGATGATTGGCATGCTTGGTGCATTTGATAAAAAAAATTGTAAAAAATTATTTGTTAGTATACTCAGGATGGGAACCCATAACCTCCTGCTGTTGAACTGCTTATCTAACCAGTCTACTACTGAGCTTTCCAGGTTGGCTGATATTTGTACTAGTATTTGAGTCCAATTGATCAACCATAGTAGATGCTCAAACCAGTTACTTTGATTTTTTTCTGTGGAGTTCTTTGATTTGAACGGGACAGCTAAATTTACCAGTGATGTTATCACTTTCTGATGTTTACATGTAAATGCCGCTTGTTCATTCTGCTTTGCGTGAAACTGTCACAGACCATTAACAAACAAAAAGAAGAACAGAAGAACAGAAAACAATTTTCTGTCACAAATCGAAAGAATTACATGTATATGTGCCATCAATCACTTTTGCTTGATATTTGATTGGGTTGCGTATCCTACCATGCAAGGATCTTCTGAAATATTTGTTTAATAAGCCTTTTGCGAGTTAAATTTGAATAAAATCTGGTACACTGAGGTCTTAAAATTCACATGAAGATAACCATTTGAATTTTCCATACTAAAGCCACTCTTGCTATACCTAGTGATTTGGGGCAAGCTTTTCCCTAGTTACATAAGAGACGCCTTGCAACAATGCACTGTTCTCAATGGATAAGAAAGGCACAAAGGAACTAGTCCATTCCAGAGATGGTGGTCGCTATGCAAAAGCTTGCCCCGAATCACGAGGTATAGCAACAGTGTCTTTAGTCTGTGGAATTCAAATTTTTACGTTTCTATAAAATCAGATAAGACAGGGTACCTGATTTTATTCAAATTTAACTCGCAAGTGGCTTGGCTTGCTTGTGTACTCACAGTCATTTCATCACTCACTTTCAGTTTGAACAGGCCCACTGGGTAGGCATTCACTGTGTTAAGGGGACAAGTTCTTTTGTTAGGCAAATTTGGACCGAGTTTTGGGGACACTTTCTTTCTCCCCGTAACGTTTTCGGTCTCCACAAAATAGGTGAAATGTTGAGTGCATGTCCCTACAGTGCATGTACATGTTTGTGTACGAGCACATTGTCAAGTCAGCGGACCTTAAAAACCTTTTTGTAAGGCAAATGTACGAGTAAACTCTCTCAAATTGCCAGATGTTTTCACATTTAGGGACTTGAGATGTATCACTAGGCAGTCCAGAAGTGCCAAACAATTTACAAAGCTTTCATCTCTGCGTTTTACTCTATCCAGTGATACCAAAATCTCCAATATGTTTTGTTCTGTTATTTGATTTCATTAATTAACCCTCTTTTTGTGGGAGTAGTTTGCAAATGGCAAGTAGTCAGTCTGATGTATGCATGATTTCCTCAGTCCTTCACTTACTCCATCAAACCCTGTAAAAGGGAGCACTTCAGGTTGCATACTTGATTGCATACGCTTTCAATGGGAACAAGTGGGCTTTTTCCGCCCACACATTTAATTTGCAGTGCCTCTTTATGTCTTTTTCCCCCTGATGTAGCTCCTTTCCCTCATTAGTCAAATGATTGAATTAGTTTAGAATTAGTTTTTCCCAGAACTACTTACGGTTCACCACATGTACACAACTCATCACTAAAAGCCCATTTACCAGTTAAGCACCTACAGGATACACAACTCACTGCGGGCAGCATTTATACATGAAATCTAATATACATGGACATGTACCGGTTGTGTTGGATGGTTATGGTATTTCATATTTTGTGACATACAAACTTGTACTCATAAAAGGTATTAGAGGGTAAATCTGTATTCAACCCCAAACAGTGGCCAGGGCTTCTTGTATTCGTTCAGTTTCCAAACCAGAAAGTGCAAGGATCGATAACTTTTACCTAAGTACCCAATGCTAATCAGTGAGGAAGTGTTCCCTTTGCAGACTGTTGGTATGCCGCTAGTAAAATCCTTGAAATCTGTGTTAAGCTAGTGGCTGTACCAATTCACTAAGCATGCAAATTTTTGCAGATAAACCTTCAATTAACTTGAAGATTACAGAATTATGTGTAGAAATGTACAGTTACAGATGTTTGCCAAAATACATATAATGTAAAGCATATAGATGTACATGTATGCATGGCACTTCACCTATTTTCTGCATCTTTGATAAAAATGTACATGTACATCAATAACCCTCAAAGAATTTTGATATGCTGACTTTCTAAGAAGGTCGCAGCATTCACTCATACCAGCATACACTCACGTACTGGTATAGATACCGGTACGCTGCATATGTGCTTGAAATACTTGACAATAAAATACTGGTGCCCTCAAGTGTCTCGATCTTGATGATAGATTTTGCAATCGAATGAAAGATAATTTTTTAATGTCTTTTTGGGGGAGGGTTGCTGACAAAAGAATATTTACACATGTAACATACGTATACATGTACGTGTACATGCACAGTGTACTGTACCATTTATTAATCTCAGAAATACGGGTAACTTTCATTCTTACTGCACAGAAATGTGAATGTCATATTTCCAACACTTCCAACATTTCTATCCAACAATTTAATAAGGCGCCGCTAACTGAGAGGTACTTGTACCTTTGATGGGACTTACAGGTACTGTACAGTACATGATGTACATGTACCAGTGGATAAATGCATACACATTTTTTCACATGGAATCTTCTAGAAACCAAAATAAATTAAAATCAAAATTTTTAGTATCTTGATGGGACATTCATATGATCTCAGAGATGACAACACTGCCATGCTCCTTGGTGCCAAGCACTAGTGTCATTTTAGGAACAGGGTGTGAAATGTACATGTATCTGCAAAAACCATGCAATTTAGCAGTAAGCATGGTACATGTAAGCAGTGAAAAACATCTTTAGGCGGAGTTCATGTATATTTCTCGATATATCTGTATTTTGAAAGTAGTTAACATGGTCACCATTCTTATTGAACCACTGAGTTGTGATTTATTTTTGTTCAATCAATCACTGAATCATTTCCTTTTCAATACTGACTTAGATTACTGAAGTGGTCTTTTCTTGCAATGCTTATTTTCATTTAAGGCTTAATCCAGAAAATAAAAATCTATCTTAAGATTACTAAAAGAAGATTTCCTTGAAGAGATCCTTACAGTGTTATCATCCCGTAAATTATGTTAGTTTTACGCATGGAATGATTGGGATTTTGGGTTTGATGTTTTTGTGCCATTCTAATGTACCCTCTGGAAAAAATTTAGACTACATTTTCACAATTTTTGTGTTTGAATAATCTAATAAAAAAATGTGTCTAGATATTTGACACATTGATCAGTGAAATAACCAAATGATACTAGTGGGCTGAGGTAGTTCCTGGACCAGTTAAACTCCCATGATTTTCTCAGGCACATCACAATTTTTTTTTGTTTTTTTTTTTAAATATGGAGTAAATTTATGGGCTAGTTCATGTAGAAGTATCCATCCATTGGCATTGCAGATTGAAAAGTACCAAAGAGTAGCTTAAGATAATCAGTGATAGCCAAAGATAATCAGAGAGTGTAAAACAAACATATAACAATAGAAAGATACCAATATGTGTACAGATTGTTGATGAATTGATAGAATCCATTCCTTTTCTCATTTGCATTTTTTTCCAGGGATATCACGATTCCATGGCCTACATGTACATTTATATTTGTATTCGTTTTTTTGATGAGTACCTATATCTCTGTGATGGAGAGAGTAATAGTACCACTGATATTACATGGTTACATGTGGCCACGATTCATGAGTGTCTTCGCCATTAATAACAAAACCCTTTCATTATGTTGCCATGTAGGCATCCCTTATCACCAAAGACAGAGCTGCGTACATGCACAGCTCATTGGTCTTTATATCTATTTCACTGTTGAAATGACATGGTACATTAAGTACGGGTTCTTGTCCGTACTGGAAGGCTCTTCTGCTGGTAGACCAGTGAAATAGTCTGTTTTTGATGAAAACTCAACATATACTGGTTTTCCTCATGAAAGAGGAAAGTACTGGCAGTTCTTACTTGGTTGATCTCTGTACCATTAGGTGAAGCAATGTGTGTATTGTCCTTGTATTGTACATGTAGGCTACCTGTACCGGTAGGTAACGATCCTGATGATGAATACGTATACAGGTACATGTACACTGTGTATCATTTCTGCTCTTTAGGAACGATAGCCCTGTGTCATTAATAAAAACACTTTCTCAACACAGCATCAGGAGAATGATGCCTGCATTGTACAGCACGACATGTAGCTGCAAATTGAGCTCCACAGAGCGATGTCTTGCCTGTGCATGATTTGCACGCAGACGCACCTGTGTTTTGCACATCACTGTTAAATCTACAAGTGTACACACCAGTTGGCGTTATGTAAACTGCATTTTGGATCAGACGTCACATATTACCGTTACCCGGGATCCAGGAAATGGAGGTTGTTCTGAGTGCTCTTGGTGCTGCTGTCAACTTGTGTCTGTAGATCATTTCGCAACGTGTACGTGGCATTGATTTTTGGATGGAGCAAAAGTAGGTTGTCCTATTTTTGCAGTGTTGGCTTCTTTATTTCAAAAGACCTGTATGGAAATTGTATGCTTGATTCAGTTTGTAGGTGATAGTCAAGTGCCTTTAGTACAACGGAACTTACCTTGTTTTCTGGGGATATTTCTACCTTCATTTGCTAGCTGGCTGTACGTTAATAAGATTTTGTTCTGAAAATTGCTTTGTCTTTAGATAACATATGATTCTGATTACAGCTGCAGTATTCACTTGCTGAAATTACATGTAAGTGACTTTTGACATGCCATGTAGACAAGGTTGGATGATTTGTAAATTGCAATATGTACACCAGTTCTGGCAAGAGCTGATAATCCGTCAATCCACATGCCTTGGATAAAGTATGCCGTGTTCCTCTGCGCCATAACATTACTGGACTGTGAACTATTTTCAGAAGCACAGGGGATTGACCATGATTGACACCATTTGAACTCACAGTCAAGTAGAAGAGTACTAACGTCACTGGGATTGTCAGAAAGATGCGGGTGTTGTTTTGGAGTAGGCTACCCACTAGCGATTACTCGCCACTATCTCTTGAGAAGCTTCTCTGTTTATTCATTGCCCCTGGTGGGTAACATCTATCATCATGTCAGAACTGTGAAATAACTTTCTGAGAAAGAGGAGGATGTCTTAAAATTACAAATCCTCAATATAATGTCGTAAACTTGTCACCTCTTTGCCCGCATCCTTGCAAGAGATAAACAATGGCATCACTCAGCAATATATTCCGCCTTGATCGTGGATCATATGACGTGTTTAAAACACAGAAGAGGGAGCTTGATGCAGCACAACAAAATGTCAAGATGGCAACACACAGGTAAAAAACATGTGTTTTGTACGTGTTTAATGTTTGTTTTTGTTTTTTAAAGTACATTGATCACTAGAAGTGTTGCTTAAGGGGAAAAGCCGATGTGATGAAGGTCCCAAAGCCAATTAAAATGATCTGCAGATGTTCACCAGTGTTGGAAAGATATGAATTCTTACGCATCAACATGATCAAGTATTAAGCCTTGTGAGTATAATATATGCAAATATGGCAGGATTTGCATTTTTTCTGCATCTCAGTATTTTTAGCTGAAATTCTGGATATATGTAGAGTTTACTCATTCAGGTTTTGCCCTTTTTTGCACTCTGTACAGGGTGTCCACATAAAAAGAATACCGAGATAAAAATTGCTGCAATAGCAAAACTACTTTATATATGGGAAAGAGAAATATATCTCTAGAAAGGGCAGAATGCCGTCTTTTTAATGGTATACAGCTTGTGATGTTATTGACACAGATGAGTGAACAAACTAGACTGGTGTTAAGGGTACTGAAATCGGCACGGTGACAAGTTTAAGGCTAGACCATCTCGGTATACTTTTTATATGGACACCCTGTATAAGACGCCATGTAAAGGATTCACTTAAAACAACATTGTTAGGTAATTCATGTATTTTTACATGTCTGTGGTTTATTTTAAAAATGCCCTGAAAAATCACAGTATTTTATTGTTGCAATGCTTCATTACACTCCTTTGCTGCATATTTTGTGGGTTTTGTTCCCCCATCCCATGCCTGAATTGTCAAAATTAAATGTTCAAAGGCGTCCTTTGTATATGTTTGTTAACATTTGAATTTGAACTGATGTTAAAATTACAAGTGCTGATTGAGAAACCATTTAGAGTAATGTAAATAAGCTACAGTACATTATACCCAGACAGTAATGACTAATGCGATAAGCCATTTAAATATTTTTCCTGAGGAGAGAAGAAATGTACGTAAATGTAAGTGGGGCTTGAGTTGCTACAAAAAAACAAACAAAACCCCCTAAAAACTGCTCTTGTGATGTCTGCTGGAGGTAAGAGTTACAGTAGCTTTCCTGGAGAAGATTTTGCAGTAATGGCTTTGTGAGTGTGTTTAATTTCACCCTGCTAGTCACATGCACACTTACTGGTACATGTTGCTTTTCATGCAAGTACATGTACATGTACATGTATTCATTAAAAGCCTGTAGGATCTGGAGCGAGCCAGAAATCTAATGATGAGTACCAAATAATTGATGCCCATTTGGACTGAATACTGAAATTCTGTTTTATGTTTAATTAAAAAACCAATTACTGGAAACAATCTCAAAAGATGCCTTTATGTGTATGTCAGTAAATGATATGAAACATGCTTTCTCTAATTAGTGATACTTGCAGGGGAGTGCTAAAATGAAACTTGACTTTTCAATATGCGGCTTTAGGTTTCTTTTGTTTCCTAAAATCATTAACATAAATGTATCGAATCTTACATTTAATTGCTGTTGTTCCAGACAGTGGGAAGAGACTCAACAGGCCTTGTATTATGTTTACTGCAGTTAGAACTGTCCACGTTTTTGTATTCATCTTCCCTTTCTGTGCAAATCAGGTGCTTTCCTCAATTCCCTATTATCTGCATTGACCAGATCAAAATCTGAATTGATTTCCTAACTGCGATATCCCCCCTTTGCCAAATACCATCTACTCTACCAGCCCGGAACAAGCTTTTACTTCACCTGTCATTCTTCATACTGATGGTATAACTTTCAAAAGGAATCACAGTAATGACAATGGAGTGAAATTCTGATATTAGAGGTAGAACAAAAGAAAAGGAAACTTGAATCTACTTAATTTGCTGTCTGTTGAATCAATAATGCCTTTTTACTGATCGTGATTCCAGAAGCAGTTCAAGGTACCAGTACATTTATGTACCTCATAACATCTCAAGTCATCCATGATATTGTTAAAACTGAATGGACAAGGTGATAAATTTCCAGATCTATTTGTACATGGACAAATATGGCACGTAACGTGTGCATTTATGCATGCAGAGTGTTATATACATGTACATGTACCCTACATTTTACTTGTCTGCATTTTTGTCAAGATCATAACAGATTGATCTTTAAATTGCTTTGATTTATCAGGATCTTTTCATTTTGGGGATTGTTTGTTATTTTCGTGATTAAAAAAATCTTCTGCATTTTTAGATGTTTAATCATCAAGTTTCTAAATTCTTTGCACTTTATAGAAAACAAAACCAAGTTCAAGATTTGAGGTCATAGACACTTGGGAGAGAACTGAGCCTTGTTATTCATAAACAACTAAGACAGGTCATGGTCATTCTATAAATTCTGTTCTAAAATGTGACATTTTTGTGTCCCTGGTACACCAGACCTGTATAATTTTACATGAAAATATACTGAAATTGATTTCAAACTATTTGTATTTGTTTGGGAGGTAATTTGCATGAATTTATCACTCCTGGAAATTAGACAATGTGTTCTGAACTGACATGTACAAAATGATGTCAGATGTGACAGGGACATGAAAAACATTTGACTCCTCATTTATAGAATGACCCTTTAGCCATTGCTATTGGTCGAGAGATTGTCATGTGGCCAGTCTTAACCGGTTGATGAAGCACTGGTTGATTGTGTGTAGTACTTGCTACCAATTCCATCCAAGGAGATTATTTCTCACTAATCACAAGAGGAACATACCGTAATATGGCTAAGGGGCTTGTGAAAGAACTAATGTTGTTAAACAAAATTGTTGAAGATTTTAAATTTTATATTTTGACTTGGTTGCTCCAAAGGTACTGGTATTTAGTAATGGGAGTACATGTACATATAAATATATGCTTGACTGGTTTCATTAAGACCTACTCGAGAGAATGGGCATCATCAGTGTCCATTCTCCTGAGCTGGTCTTCAGTGAATGTTTAAGACTAATCGTGTATACTATTCCTTCATAAATTCAAGGGCATGAAATATGGCATATTTCATTATTATTGTTACAACCCCTAGCTGGATCAACCTCTCTTCATCCCATTATATCATTGGGGATGAGGATATGGAAGTCAACCCTGAGCTTCAGCACATCACTTATGTCAATCATTTACAAAGGCAATGCCAAACATTAACTTGTCATCTTTGCAGAGGTGATTTGGGCTGACAGATGCCATACATGGACATGATTTGTGGTGTATACTATCCGCTTATAACCAACAGTCTGTCTGCCCTTAAAGCCATTGTTGAACTTTCACAATCATTAATGTCCCATCTTCAATGGCATCAGGGAAGAGCAAGTCACATACGTACTTGGCTTTCATCTGGATCAGCTTACCTACACATTTGATACATATACATGTGCAATGCATGAGTGTTTCTTGTTTGTCGCCAACTCGAAATTGCACATTTGAATGAAATATTAGATGTTTGGTATCAAAGCTGGCATACATGTAATTTGGAATTACATATACATGTACCGGTAGTGTAGTCTTGCAGTTGACACAAAAATCCTAAATTTGACAGTGTACAGAGACGTGTACCGGTATATGTACAAGTACATACTACAGAATGTACCACATTTACAATGTATTTGGACTCCTTGATTTTTGCTGGGTTTTACATATCACTTGATTCACATAATAAGCCATATTTATAATTTACACACAAAGACTGTGTATTTAGTAATGTAGATTTGTAGGCTTGCATGTAGGGATTGTAATTTTCAAAGGCAACACACGGGACATTGTGGCCTATTTACTTTCCTCATTAGTCGTCACAAGAACCGTACATGTACATCGTATTCATTCACGAAAAGAGCTTTATGTTTGCACAAACCTTAGCTACAGGTTTTGCTACAGTTACCCTAAAGATTGGCAGAAAGCTTTTATTCTGTTATGAAGATATACATACGTGAAGTTTGGGTCCATGTGATTGAATAAAACAAAACTGAAAATAAAAAAAGACAATTGTAAAGGTACATGTACTAAATACATGGTGGTGATCAAGACACAATGTACATATGTCATGTACATGAACACATTCCAGTCACACAAATGATTTACAATGAATCGCTCATCGGATTTTCAAGTGATTGATTGTAATGTAACAAAGGTAACAGAAATGCATGCTCATATTTTAGTCACAGGAAGTAATACGTGTAGGCTTATACTTACATGTATTGTTTATCCATAATGTACCATACATGGTGTAGGTACCTGATTACCTACATGTACATGTATGTGTACATCTTTGTCAGTGACAATATACACATCAAACCTGTTGACCCACACTGTAAGATGGAAATGGATACCACCGGTATTTAATCTGTCCTTGGAATCCCAAGTTCATGTATTGGTAATGATTGATAAATACATACACGTACATGTACATACAGGCTGTCTGTGGTTTGGCAGAAGTCAGAACACCTGTAGCACCCAACGATGAAAAAAATCCATAATTACTATCTGCTGAGCAATTGATTCAAGGCAGGAAAAAGTGATTATCACCCAACAAATGATTATTTGTCATGCAAAGAGCTTTTCTTAATTTTCTTTTGCCAAAACAGGAAAGATTGGACAAAGCTCAGTAAATTAAAGGCACCAAATATACAACTCTTCAAATACAGAGCAGAAACCTTATACAGAGCATTTACGTAGTAAAATTAGCCATTCTCTTACTTTGATCAGTTTATTATTTTGATCATCTGCTGAAACCTGTCAAGAAGATTTCATTTTCAGAATCGTGCTTTTTTCCCCTCTTTTCTGACTGTAGAAATTTGGAAAGCAGATGATGTGCTTTTAGTTTTGTTTTCAAGAAATTGCGTTTTTTTAGCACTTCATTTTTTTGGACAACATGTATCTGTGTACGAGGACTTGTGATGTCCGTGGCATGTAAACCCAAATGTCCTCTCTCTTGTTTTCTATACTGTGTAGTGAGAATACCCATAAGCCTGTCTGCCGATCACTGACAGCGCCGTCTATGTCCGTTCCCCCTGTGGAAGATGAGGCCAGCAAACCTCTTCCAAGACCAAAACCTCCACTAGGACCCCGGGTTTCAGCACCTTTGTTGGGCATCTCAAGTGCAGGTAAGTCTACTCTTAGTTCTCATTGCTTGGGACCATTTGTGGTGATACGCAGTGATTGATACCCTATAGGAGTGACTATTTAAATTTGGAGTTGTACAAGAGAAGAATCATCAGTAGATGCCAGAGTTGCAGTGGAGTCATGCCAAGTTATGACCAGACAATCAGCAGTCTGTCACAAGTCATCCACTGTCAAGTCACAGACCATTCAAATGAACGACCTGTCAGAGACATGTTCTTTTGCTCTCTGTCACTGTTCATCCCCTATTTGACTGATTTGTGATTGACTGAAATACAACATTGGCTTTAGGGTCATTCTATAAATTTGCGGTCCATTTATTCCCATTCCTGTTATGTTAGGCCTTTGATTTTGTATGTTTAGAACTCATTGTTTAATTACCAAGACTGAATAAGTACTGCAAATTACCTGCCAAACAAATAAAAATAGTTTGAAATCAATTTCAGTGATACATCCCTTGTCAAACTTGTCAGATGGTACACATGTCAGAGGTAACAGGGACAGAAAAATGTCACACGTTTGACCCCAAATGTATAGAATGACCCTTCAGTTAATTGCAGAAATTTTGCAACTTTGTGCTAGTTCATAAGTGAATTATTCTGTGGAGGCAGTAGTGCCATTCTGATGTTGTACCTGGAGAGGTGATTCGTGTACAGATGTATGTTAATTGCATGCATGTTGAGAAAAAATGAGGGGTGAATTCTATGGGAGAGCGAAAGAGGTTTTTGATGAGACCATAGAGGTACTGTAAAAGGCAAAATTTATTCCTAGGTGATTATTTCAGAAAAGGATAACAATGGAGGATTTTGATTGAATGCTCTGAGTAAATGAGGAGTGAAAGAGCTTGATACTGAATTGATCTTACTATAAGCAGCAGGATATGCAAATATATCGACAAAGGAGAGAAGGGTTTAGCTTTCATGAGATTAACAGGTTTAGGGACTTCTGATTAAGTTCCTTTGAGAACACTTAATAAGGGAGTAAATGCTTATAAACAGCATGTGCAAAAATTGGGTTTGTGTATCAGAAAGGCAACGGCAAGATGTGCGTTGGTAGATTTCAGAGCCTTTGAAGTAACCATGATTTTGTGGAAGGGAAAAGAGTTCCTTGTGTTACTGTTCTGTTAACTTACAAATGGCTAGTATCGAAGCATCGAGGAATGCTACTTATTGAAGTTTGTAGGAATGGATTGTGCACCTTGAAGGCACAGATTTGAAACTGTTGGGCTTGAGCAACCGTGCCTCCTTAAAAAGTCCCATGAAGAAATGTTCTGTACCTGAAAATTAGAAATGTCACAGTACTTACAGTCTGTGCATTTTTATACAAACTGATAACTGTAGAACATTCCACTTACCTGTGGCATGGCCTTTTACTTGTATGACTAACCATTCCAAAATGATCCTGAATCAGGCAATTTCCATATAACTATTCTTCAAAATCACTCATATAAGATTCAACATAATCCTAAGTAATTTTTTTTGTCTGCAGAAACCTTTAAAGTTATGGAATTTGCACTGTTCTTCAATGTCTGTTAGTATCATTTTCAGATAATAAGTCATGCCATAGTCCTACTCTTTCAGCTTCGTTTTGGAATGGGGATCACAAATGAAAATCCACTCAAACTCCAGTAAATAGCCACAGTTTGAAAACGTCATTTTTGAAGTCCCACCAGTCTTGTTCTTTAGTTTTGGGGACATACCCACAATATTTTACCTATTTTGTGGGGACCTAAAATGTTTTACAGACAGAGAAATGTTCCCACAACTTGGTTCTAATTTGCCTAAAAAGAGGCTTTATGTGTGTGTGATCGTATAGTCGCCAGGTCCCTTATTTCGCCACTTACTGTGAAAACCAATCAGACTTTGAGAAATGAGGGACCTGGTGACTATATCGTCATGCACGTTACCAACAATGTCAGGCAACCTGTCTCACAAATGCCTAACAGTCTGCCTGTTTCAAAGCCTAAGGCTTTTGAATGGAAATAAAAAGGATCATTTATATGCATTATCTCATTAGAATTATGTTGCAGTGTTTTGCATACTTGAAGTATGTGATCATCCTTAGAGACTGCCTAATACAGCACTTGAACAGTGCCCTCTGCTGACCTGGTATGACTACTCTTTGATAAATGTCAGCTTTTGAGAGAAGTGAGCCCTCTGTGGTTCATTTCTGGTCAGTTGGTCGAATGCAATACTGGTAATAAATTATTATTTTATGTTGGTGGAAAACATTCATATTATCGTGTACTGATCGTCAATAAAAATTTGACTGATCTAAATTCGAAAGAAACCTTTTGTTCAGTCATACTGTGTACCGTACTGATGAGGGAAACAACTTCTGTTCATATGAAACCTACTGTATCAGATTTGCAACATTTATTCTTTATTATACCTGTACATTATTATTTGGTATATTTCTTAGAGAATCAAAATTGTAGTTTACCTAGGTGTTACTCCATTATTGCGTACAAGCTGGGCTGCTCGTACTGGTCTACTCATACATGTACCATGTTTACTCTTACACATGTACATTTAGTGCCTAATGAATGAAAGAGTTCTAAGAATACATGCAGGATATTCATGAGCTTTGATTGTTTTTATAACATACTCATGAAACCATCTGATTTGAATGTACCAGTGTATATTTGCACTGAAAGCAATATTCTTTCTTAAATGATGGCTGTGTACATGTGCTATATTCAACAAAGAGACGGGTTCATACCTGTTTAGCAAAAGGTTTCTGTCAAGAAATAAATTTGTATGGTTGGTTTATGAAAAGTCCTTCCTTCTTTTTTTTCTTTATATACCGGTAGACTAATATGATTTGATGCCATAACTGCAGTGGCACCGCACTCATGCACACTATTGTTCAGCTTGACGCGTGCGTGCATTGGCAAATCGCGACACCCTTCGAAGAGGCATGTAACACACGTGTACCACCTGTAGATTAGCATTGCGCCATTGCAGTAATGGCTTCTTATTCTGGCTGTCAAATTACACCATAACTTAATACATATATACTGTAGGTACGTGCAGTCATTGAAGTTTTAGTCATTAGCACAATGTACATGTAGTGTATTAATACACAACTCGTGTTGCTGGGAGACCCTTCCCCTACTCACTAATGGGTAACGAAAATAGTCATCATTAGTATAGTAGTACAGAAAAAGATTTCTCAGAAATTCTGGAACCTTCCTAAAAGCATTGAAACAAACTGGAATTTCCACATGCCCATTAGAATCTGTTGCTTTTTAGGCATATTTTACTTCGGAGCTACAGTTATAGCCCTGTAATTGAGCTGGCTTGTATGGCATTGATCAGATTTGTTGCTCTGTAAATGACACAGTATGACTAGTTTGCACACAGGCAACTTTGCACGCGTGCATGTACATGTACATATACCACATGCCTTGCACATATATGTAGCGGGCAAGGTTGCTCCATGATCAAGTGTCTGAAATCTTAATGTAGTGAAATGAGATGATCGATTCGGATGAGGAAGTATCTCTCTGAATCTTTATGAGCAAGGCTTATGTTTTACACCAAAGTTATGAAACTCATCCTGACATCTTTATTTTAATGTTAAATTGTGTAATCTTACTTATGTGTCTGAATTATAGCCATATCCTCAGGGCCCAGGATAATTGAACAAGCGTACATCTTAACTCTTCTATGTCATCACTTTCTCATATTTTTTTAACAACTTACATGTATGCACGTGCTAGTTTATTACTCTGCATTCATATTCACTCAGTGGCTGCCAAAGTTGCAAGATTCATGACCATCTCGTAAAATAAATGCACAGGTGCAGGCATTAACTTTTTTCATGTGGAATCTTGATACTGGTGAACATCTCAGTGCATCTAGGCATCAAGTCTGCTGAGTGATATTTGACTGGCACTTGTGAAGGCAACATGAGCTTGAAGAGAATTGTCCTGTGGGAAGTTTGAGTGAGCAAATTATTTGGAAAGGAGCAAGGCATATTGACCAATTGAAGTGGTGCTGTTACTCATGGTACACAATACTAAATGTACGCTGTATTGATGTACATGTATGTACTTTCTGCATTGGACATGTAAGAACATGTAATGCAACAGTTACATTTCAGTATTAGTAATACATGTACATGTACATGTAGTATCTCTTATCAAAAAGTGACTTTAATCAGCCAGTGAAATTCCATACTTACATTTGTACAAGTACATCTGTTAATATCAGTTCAAGCAAGAATTAGTGTTGTATGTACATGTTCATGACAGACGAATCCCATTTAATCGACACATTTAGGGAAAAGAGCCTAAATTCTTACCTTCATTCTTTGTCTCGAGTGTTTTCATTCCTTCCCTGTGCATTTCTCTGAATCCATTTGAACTTTGTAAGCGATAGCTGATAATCTATTTACCTGTCTAGACTATCACGTCTTTGATATTGTAGTTGGAATTTTTTCCATTTGTCACATTGGATATTACCTCTTGTATTACATTCTGTTTCATTGAAGTATAAAACTTTGGGCTATTTTGTTACGTTTCTAGTCATATAAAGGAGGACACTACTGGTGTATACTGGGATCTCCAACTGGCCATTTCTGTACCTTGGTTCTTCAGCCTGTATATTTTGGTCATTT
Source organism: Acanthaster planci (assembly GCF_001949145.1). Next base: position 332,841 of record NW_019091401.1, read on the forward strand.
TTGCTAACTTAACTCATCAGCTTAGAAAATTGGCCTTTATGCATTTGTTCAATTAGTTCTTGTTATTTTTTTCAGTTACTAATTGTATTTGTCAAATTAGCGAAATTCATATTTGTTATTGTTTTTTACTTAAGTCAAGGTTTTCCTGTGCATGTGTAAACTGATATGATAATTGATGCTCCCATGAAAAGACAGTAAACGTGATTTTTTTCCATGGGTTTTTAAACACTCTAATGGATAGTGGAAGGTAGATTAATTGAATACATTATTTTCCATGTGTTCCGATGAAATATTAACAAAGTTGCGAATTGATGTGTGAACATTATTCATACATTTACTTTTGAAATGACATTCATGTACTTCATACCGTGTATCCCGCCAATAACCCTTGTGTGGAAGATGATATAAACCCACACAAATTATTTACTAGAAAAGAAAGGGCAGTCCGAATATCTGGAGGAAATGAAACCAGTAAATATGTGAAAGAGACACTCATTTGGAAATATGCATTTGACAATCCCAGCTCTATGCTGGCAGTTGAGGGAGTAGGTCAGAATTATAATAGATTGAGAACCATTTCAGGTGTTCATGTACAGACAATGTAATAAATGAGGATGGCCGGTTTTTGTAAACACAAGTCACTACATGTACATGTAAGTACCCTAATTTCTATTGAGTATCATGTCTTCCAGAAATTACATTCACAGGAAATATGATAGAGTTCTCCATTTCTTTCCTTCCTGTTTTCCCACATATTAAGTGACAGTATACTTTTAATGAGTCAGATTTAATAAACAGTGATGCTGTCGCTTGGAGCCAAAATTGCCACCTTTATCATTTATTGAGATTGGAAATATTGCCAATTCCCTTACTCCCTTTCATGTGCTCAGTTGAGTGAATGGCCTGTCAGGAGTAGACCTTCCCATAAAGATATACATGTAGCAACCATTTTATGCCAAGCTTTAGCATGGGTTCAAGTTTCATTTCTCAGCTACCATACCAGCAGAGAGGCAGGTTTAGCACTCACAGTGAGTGCACAGCTGTGGTGGACACATTTATGTGACTTCCTGCAAGGATGTTCATTTGTGTGTTAAGAAATGTACA
>NW_019091401.1:334841-410255 GCF_001949145.1 Acanthaster planci
TGTGACTACATGTACAAGTATTTGGTGCTCAACTATTTTTAGATGTATGACATGTACCACTTGGACCAACCAGCTGGGATAGGGTTGGCTGGCCAGTATCAGATACATTAACTACATGTACACTGTATATGTCTTCTAACAAAGATGAAAGGTGACTAGTTTTAACTAGTTACATGCACAAACCTCACTGGTGTATATAATTCGGTTAGGTTTGCTGATAATGCTTCTCATGCCTCATTCATAAGTTCATGCTGAGATGGGCTGTTTTCACATGAAGCTGTTGCAGTTTTTGCACATTTTCTTGAAAATAAATTTTTCCTCATTGTGTTATTTGGACACTTGAACCAGTGTGGGCATGCCACCTCTCCTCTTAATGGTAGGCAATGTTAATACAGCTCTCCTTTGTACCTTGAGTTCTTGCTTGGTATTTGTGTACCAGATGTCCAGGTACCAAACGAAGGGAATTTGTACATGTGTATATGTGTTTACAAATCACACAAGCCTTGCTCTCCAAACAAAGTACATGTGTGGAGAGCCTACATGTACATTTATTTCTAAATATGTGTGTCAAATGCATGTGGAGGAATTAATATCTGTGGTCAACTTAATGTTTTCAAGTGAGATAATTTGTTGGAGGAATCAGTGTGATTTGTCCCGGCCATTTTGTCTCCTGCAACAGCATAAAGGCGGGCATGTCACTGCTTTTTTCTCTTGCACTAGTCATTAAAAGTAGCCTCTGGGGAAATCAGTTGTGCCCTCTGCTGTCCAGAGGACAACACTTAATTCCCCTGGGTGAGGTTACATGACTCAGTTGACGTCATTACTTTATTTGATGTTTAGTACTGCTTTGTTTCCAGGCCATTAGAGTGAAGTTTGGCACATCTTTCAAAGTATTAAATATACGTTTTAACCGTAAATCTTGATGGAATTAATATGCATCTGCACATCATTTGTGGTCTTCTGTGGGCGCCCTGCATTAGGCCTGTGGAGAAATTTTTTTGGTAATGGAGGAAAAACCCATTTTGTGCAGGTGTTTATTTCTTGTAATAACAGCAGTTCTAATTTAGGGGAGGGGTAATACGGTAGGTAATCTGTAGATATGATTGAATATAGGAAAACAGGAAACAGTCAGTGCCCCAGTGCCTGTCCCCATGTTGGAGTTTACTAAACAGTTCAGGTTGGGGTGGGTTGTACATGTACGTACTCGTATAAGCCTCATCGCCCTAGTTCTAGTAGCTACCTTATGCACAGAAAAATAAGAATTTCCCGTTCAAAGTTGCATTGGGTAGGCACAGGCGTCCTGTGCTGCTGAAATACATGTACGTTGAGGTGTTTTCACTCATTCTGTATCTAGTACACTGTAGGTGCAGAAGTTTGATTTTGGGGTTCAGAAATATTTGAGTTTTTATTTATCATCAAATTCATTCAAGACATTATCAGATTTTTCCCTTTCAAGATAAATGTATTTATTTTATATGTGGATGAACATGTTCTAAATTTTTTTTAACCTAACCAGTATAAACAGAATGTCAAAGTCGGTGATTCTGACAGAGGTTTGGAAACAAAGGTACACAATTGGTGTGATACCTGTTGAAAGACCTTGCGTATGTACTTCTGACAACGGTTTATTTTCTATTGCCTTGCCACTTTAAAATCCCCCAGCTTTAATCTACATGCAATTCTCCCTGCTCAGTTAATTTGCTGTTTCCAATTAATCTGGATTTTTAGACAGCTCCTGATATGAACTTTTGCCGTCTGTCTCTGGCCCGTATTAATCTTCTGGTAGTGTGATACAGTGGTTTCAACTTGCCCTGCAGGTTAACCCATACATGTAACCACTAGTTCCTATTCCTGGGAGTGGAATGTGAAAGAATCTTGACGTCAGTCTAAGCATTAGCATTCAGTATCCTGTTCGTAGCTAAAAATAAAAGCTGCCAACTGCCTTGATTTACATGGCAATTAGAATTGATCTGTCTTTTACTTTTGGCTATCTTGCGGAAAACACAAAACTTCCTTATTTTTATTCCCTATGTTTGTATGTAGGTGATACTTACAATGTTAGAAATTTGGGGGGAATCTAGAATCTGTGCATGTAAAAGTTTCTGTCAGGGTTCACTGTTCAATCATCTTCATAAAATGGTTTCAACAAATGTAGACTTGAGATGGAAGGAAGACAAGGTTTCCTTGGTATCCTGACAATCACACTAGTTGTAGTACACAACACACCTGCACATGCACATACATGTACATATACTTGTTTTGCCAGGTTATTGGGATGTGTTGGGAAAAAAAGACGTTATAGTGACCAAAAAAGTTGTTGTGGACATATTTTTGTCTCCACAACTTGGTTCAAACTTTGTTATCGAAGGAAATTGTCCCTTTAACATAGTCTAATCGCACATTACCTTCAGAACATATTGGATCTGTAAAAAGACAATGTAAACGCTGAAAAACTAAAATTAAACATGAAGTTTTACAAGAGTAGCTGCAAGAGTTTGAGGTGCTGTAGGTTTCTGTGAAAACACCAAAAAAAAAAAAGAAGCCCAGTTAAAAGTATTTGAAAAGAGGTAAGCATAGTAAATCAGCTTTCATAAAATTTGACATAGGCCAATTTTTTTTGCTAAGCAGCCCAACTTGAAATAGCTTGGCATACTTGTGCTTGGTTATTTGATTACACAAGCAAATAGTCTCTCATTAACTCCAAAGTCCTTGAATCTGTCCGCTTTAGAAGCTTCCTGAATCTCCCAAATCCATCACTATCTATTTTTCTAAAGCCAGTGACTCATCCCTTGTACTTCTTTTGGACACCAAGGCCTACATGTACATGTGATGAGAGAGCAAATGGCTGGACTTTGCAGTCCTCCATCTTGCAAAGCCAATTTGTATTGCGGAAGTTAATTTTCAAAAGAAAGCTAGTAGGTCTCTAAATGAACCAGTTCACGTACATGTACCATATTATTGAATAAAGACACACGGGTAAACCATGATATGATCATAATGCATATTCAGCAAATGATGGTAAGAGACCAAAGAGAATGTGCTAAGATAATATCCTGTGATTGTGAAATAAGAAATATATGTGCACCTGTCCACCATGAAAGTGCAGCGTAGTCATTTTGTGAAATGATTGATCAGCAGTACTGGGGACAAAGTCCTCCTCTTTGCTGTTTGCTGGTAATTCTGCTGGAAACATGGTGTCTCCTTCCAGGAATGCATCAAGAGGATGACAGAAAGGATTCATGTGATATCTAGTTCAACACTATGTGAGTAGGGTCTGGACGGATCAACCGGTTGACAGATGAAAGAGGGTTTATCATTTATTGAGTTAGCTTTCTTTTTATCAAATATCTGAATGCAGATGTCCAAGTTTGATCCTTTTCCAGCATAATGATATTCAAACAGTTTTTGTTAAACTTTGGGTGAGATTACACATTAGAAAAATTAAATTTTAAGGGATTGATCCCACACAGCTGTTTCAAATTACTAGCGTGCTAACTCATGTAAATTGAAGCCTGCTGGACACATCCACGTTTGTACACAGACTTATGGAACTTGACATTTTGTTCAACTTGGCTATTTGCATATCTGCATCTGAAATCTAAAATGATGCATCAATAAAAGTGAATACGCTAAAGACCTAAATGCTTAATCAGTAAACGAGAGCAGATGAAGGCTCTTAAATGCATCAAACTACTGATAGAAAATGCGCTTATGTACGTTCATTTATGTTCATTCATACATGTATTCATGTATGTGTACAACGTGTATGAATGTATGTATTTTTTAAAGTTGCTCTTTGTGCATCGCATTCAATGTACGTCATTCAGAATTTTTCATCTTATTTCATAATGTTGTACATGTACAAATATGCTCACTAATTAAAAATGTCTGTGCTAAGGAATGCTTCTGCATGCAGGGGTTAAGGGAGTTAAAAGTAGTATACGCCATTTGTGTGTCTGTATTTTTTTTTAACAACGTTGATTATTTGGGGGGGTTCTTATTTACATTGGGTATCATTCTATTGACTTGTTTCATTTTTCACATTTGAGAAAAATCAAGAAAAATGCTGTTCATTTTAAACACGAAAAGTACAGCTGTGTAATTTGACTAGCAAAAAAATCTGTGGATGACAAGACATTCCCGAGTGCCTGGACAATCATCAGGTGAGGTCGATCTGCAAATCAAATATGCCCCCCCCACATGCATTTTGTTTTCATGAATTAGAGTAGTGGTTGGCAAATTTAACTTCAAATTGGTGTCTTTGCCTTCAACAATGAAGCACGGTGGATTTGTCAAGTAAACAACACTTCAACGTGCAGTAAATTGTCTGCATTTATCATGTTCACAGCGTGGCAACATGTGTGCACAACCACACATTCATGTCTCATGTGCATGTACAGTACGTTAGTCGAAAACTGTCCACGTTGTCCGTGCATTAAACACTTCATAAATCAACCAATGTGGTGACAACCCTCGCATTCTGTGATAAAAGTTATTGAGATGGGAAAAACAGGAGGTTATATGTCTGGAAATACATGCAGCTCTGTAGGATCCATTTCACATCTTTGTAAGTGTTCCCTTTTCCTGGTCTTGGAATTCCTGTAATGGTTGTCAGAGCTCAGTGCCTGAATGTTACATTGATATTTCTAGTTCCCCACTTAGAGTTGCTTTCATTGCACACTGTTCGTGCACATATCATACGTGTGCACATCATTTACCCTTTGTATGGAAACATTACATGAAACATTAGTGCAGAGGTTTAATTATTAAGTTATTCTCTGAACTTTGAAAGGAAATAAAAGACTTTTTATAATAGAATCGTATTGTTTAAGATCATGGTTACTGTGTTACTCAAGTAAACTTGTATCAGGTTACATGCATGTTAAATTGTTTATTGAAAAGGTTTGTGCTGTTTTCTTGTTAATAATGCGTAACACCTGTCAGCTTACATTATAACAATACATATATGTGGGTGTCAATAAAGGGTATGCAGTGCCTTTCTTAAACCAGACAGAATGTCGGTAATGGGACCTTTAAAGGTAATGAACCAAGTTGTCTGTCTCTGTTAGTATGTCTCAGTTTGTAGTTATGCATATTTACAATGTAATCTGGTGCAATTTATGTTTGGTACACCTACACATGTGCACATTACTGTGTGCCTTTTTAAAGTTGTGCAGGTGCCAACACAGACATGCTTGTCTCTTATTTACAAAGAGTGAAAATTTATTCTTTTTGACTGAAAATTCACCTGCTCCTACTGGAACAAGGAGCAAGATGACAAGGAGTGCAATAAGATGAATAGATTGAGATTTTAGAGGTTATCGTAAATCTTTTATTCCCTACATGCTTACAGGTAGTTCCTTGAGTACCCCAGCCAACCAAGAAATTAGAAATTCTTGATAAATTGCAGGAGAAAAACACTCAAGAACATACAACGTTATGAGGCAGCACAAAGCACAGTATTTTTTGTCGGCACGGCAGATGTTGTTTGTTATTCAGATTGTGCCTTGTGTCCACACCCTTTCATTGTTAGCACTGCAGTCAAATTTGGGATTGTTTACCCGAGAAGTTTCACTGATGTTCCCTCTCTGAAATGCCCTGGCTTGATTTATTTCAAACATTCCAAATGCTCCCAAGGTTATAATCATATATGGAATTTTTAAATTAAATTTCACTGATTTTGACAGGCTGAAAACAGAGTTTCATATGGGATAAGATATGAAGGAGGTTATTTGCAAAAAAATAATCTTCCTCTCCATCTTGTTTGCATCTTTTAACATAATGTTTCTGCATTTCTTTTGTTTCCTGGGGATAAACCTTTGTTGAAAAAAATCCCTCAAACTTGTTCAACAAATGTGGAGTTCAAATTTAACTTGTTTAAAATAGAACAAAAAGACATCAACATGAAATAACTTTTCCAAAATCAGTTGTTCATTGCCTTGTGTAGGAAATATTTTAGTTTAGAATTTTTCAAATCGACTTGACTCCCCAACCTGATTAAAAAAATGTAGACCTCACAAATTGACTGATACTGCTCCAAAAGTCAGTCCTTGTCCATCAAATCATCATGCCATTGAAATTAACTTTTGGTCAGAGTTTCTGGCATGCCCAGTCTGCACCGATTCAAGCAAACTTTGGATGCTTGGACCAACCATGTGCTGTCATCAAATTAACTCAGATGTCATCCCTTTCTAACTTGGTAGAGCTAGGAAAACTACAACTGTTTCCCAGCTTGTTTATCACATTTGACAGGCAAGACCTTCACAAGAGCTGTGTTGACAGCATCTTGACAAATACACATGACCTTCACGCATAAAGGAATCACCGATTAAGAAAAATAAAAGAAAAAGGTCCTTCTAAAAAGAATATGAAATATTTTTCTGAAAGGGCTATTATGATCGGCTTGCTTAATTTGTAGAGACAGACATACTGTTTGAGATAGACATTCTTCTGTCTAATTAGCTTGGTTAATATGTTTCAGTTTTCAGACAAATCCCCCCCCCAAAAAAAATGACAACTTGAATGAATGGATAAAAAAGCACAATGTCAGACACCACATCTGAACTATATTATTTAGACATTACTCTGTTTAGTTTCGTCTATGTGAACACTCAGAAATGTGGTCAGGATTTTTTTCTAAAGGCATTCATCTAAGCACATTGGCATGTCAGGAGTCATGTGGAGTGCCACACTGGAGCCCATACCAGGCGTGAGCTTAACTTTAATATTTTGAGTCATGTCCAACTGGGAGTGATTTTTTCCCCAAACATTCTTCAGGTTATTTTTGTTGCATATGTATGGCCCTATCATTACTCCCATTGCCTTGGGGGATCTTTGAAACTACATTACATTGGAATTTTAAATATGAAAACTGCCGCATATCAGGTGTGATTGGAACATTTGGAAGTAATAATGTTGTCTACAGAGTGCTTTATGGGTAGGTCATGTATTGGCAAATTTGATACCGAAGAAGGATTAACATATCCAGTATTGCAAGAAATGCAGCTGATGAGTACATGTATAGCTGCATGGTTAGAATGTACATCATGACAGTGTCCAAACATGTTGTGGTTTCCTTTTTTGTACTTTGTTGGTTTTCCAACAACTCACACTTTGTATGTACTGTACATGTACACACAAATGTACAGGTATTTAAATGTGCACATTTTCCTTTGTGGAGCTTGAAATTCATCATCCCCACCTGGCTCTGATAGGAAAGCACAGAAATTGCGACATCATCAGTACAGAGGTATACATGCATTTACAAATGCCATTAGTTCATTATTACATGTATGTCCACTAATAAAGTGTCAGAGTTACAGGCGAGTCCTTCATATGAATGAGTTTGTGTTAGAGTACACAAATAAGCCAAAGTTACACTTTACCTTCCTTTAGTCTGTACAAGTCTGAAAAAAAAACAAGTCTACTGCCTGTGTAGATTTCAATAGAGAGCAAATTACAGTGTGCACATCTACACTTGAGAGCAGTGAATGACACACTGTCACGCAAGTTTTGACGTCATAACATTCACTTTGCTTCCAGTCTCTGATGAGGTGTAATCCAGCCTTTACAATTCATCTTAGCATCCTTGACAGTTTTATCAAATTATTCCTAAGTACATGTAGGCACAATGCACTGAATGTTGAAAGGATTTAATTTGTAGCTGTACAGAACAAATGGAAATGCTACTGCACTGTATGCATCTTTACCATATTATCTATTTTTGACATTTATGACTAGTTTTGATACCAAGTTTGTATTACTCAACCATTACTTATGACAGTGCATAATTGTAGTTCAGCAGAGTATATTTACTCCGTTTGCAATATATAATTTCTTCATCAGTCCCTGCCTGGTAACAATGCATTAGTTGTTTTTTTGAGTAGTTCTTTTTCTTTAACACACATGTTCAAAGCTATTTCATTGATCAGGTTGAAAACCATGATGAAAGATGAATTGAAAATGAGTTTTGTACTAATTCAACCAGATTCTTTAACCACACCAGTCCTTAATTTTCCAGCAGAAGAAGAATTGAGGACTACAAGGGTTAAGGGCAAAAATAATACAGTTGAGAACCTTTACAAACCAAGAATTCCTGCACCAATCTTTCTGACCCCAAGTGTTGCATCATTTTATTGTTTTGACTTTAAAAAGTTTACTATGCTTCCTAACCTCACATGATTAAATTACCTCAGTTGACGTAAGTGTGGTTAGATTACGCACATGTACTAGCATTCTGTCTTCATAGCATCATCAGCATATTTATATGTCATGACATGATTTCACACTGCCAACTGTCAAGTATGGATTTGTCTAAAATTAAGTGAAGTTACAATGTATGTAATCTGTCAGATCGCAGAATGGCATCTGCTAATGATGTGAAGCTGGTGTCATTATACTTGGAACTGCTGAATGTGTTCATGTTGAATATTTTGGGATGAAAAATGTGTGTAGGCATGGAGATTCTTTGATGAGTATAATAGTTTGTTGGTGTGGTTGTTTCGTTTTGTAATACTTCTTCTAATATGTATTGTCTGAAGATGCATGTAAACTTAAAAGGATTTCATATTTTGAGGTTTCAGAGCGACAGATATTCTGACCCCAGTTTGATGATGCTCGAAATACCTAATCATTTCTTTACAAAGAAATTTAAGTAGATTCTGTGCAGGATGGTACTAACAGTAAACCCCCAGCCTTTTTTGTACATGTAGTTCAACATGCATTATAGTTTCCCAATGTGTCTGATTGTGTTACTGGAGGAAATGTGCAGGAGCAATACCAGAAGCTGTGCAAATTAATGGTAGTTTGTCTAAGTAATGAAATATACTTCATTGTACAAAATACATCTGCTGTAGTTGGCATAACTTTACCTGCTGATCAGCAGGTGTGTATCAGCAGGTCTATAATGGAATCAGCCCGAGCTTGTTTGCTGGTTTACACGAACAGCAACGTGAATTGTAGCTTTCTGATTGCCAAAGTAGCCTGGAGCAGAGAGTAAATTTATTCATGTGCTGATTAGTAATAATTAAGGACACTAGTACAGGTCTGTCCAGACTGAGCCCCGAGGGACCACATGGTGGAAAACCTTTTTCCCAATGCTAAAAGCAAACAATAAAGTGAAAAACAGACAATGGCTGCTGTGCCTATCCAGAACTGGTAAAACTTGGAAGCAGTAAAACCATGGTAACAAACAGTTGGAAAGAGGCAAGGGTAGAAGGTTGAATGATAGGTTTTGATCTTAACCATCAGGTACCATTTTTTGTTGCATTTTTACCAGATACATGTAGATTTGGTGAAATTGCATAATGTACATGTACTAAATGTGTGAGTACATGGTCAATGATTGATGTAAATGGTGTTTTTCTGCATGGTAATATTCTCCTAGACACTCCTTGAAGATTTCATTACATCCCATTCCATCCCAAGATACTCTTTCTTGAACATAACTTTTGATATTGACAAGTTAAGATGATATTTTGTATCTGTACACATGCGACACCCTGTATGCGCAAAAGTACCCAACTAAAGGGCCAGGCTTTACTCTTGACAAGTACATGTTCACATACCTGTAGGTCTACATGTAGGTTATCAGCCTTCATCATATTGAGCCAATTTGTTCCATCACATATTGTCACCATCCTTTTGATGTCTAATATCCTTTAAAGTGATCCTTTGCTGAAGTACAGGTTTCGTCATGGCCCAGGACATGTGTCTAGTTTGGAAAACGGGCCTCTGATAAACATTTGTTGTACTTCTCTCATCAGTTATAAATAAAACATGTAATTAATTTTCAATCAGTATACTGGGTACATAGGTTGTTGTCTAGATTTCACTTAAAGGTAAAAAGAAATGATGGCAGGGGTGTAGCCACTGTGATTTTAATTTGATAAGGATTTCACTTGCTCCTGAAATCACACTCAATTTCTTCTCTAAAATTCTAATCTCCTAGACACAGTCCATCAATTAGAAATACTTGTGTTTATTTTTGCACTGGGTGAGGACAGGTGGTTACCACAATAAAGGAAGTCCAGATGTTATTAATTAAGCATTTACAAACACAGGCATATACACGTACAAGTACTTATGCCACTGCCCAGTAGCAGCGGCAAAATTGCTTGACGCATGTGCGTGGGTGATTCCATGATGTAGACATTTGCAATGTTTATTGATTTAAGCAAATGCATGGATGAGATTTATAATTCAAATACAGGGATGGAGCTACAGAACAGTTTGGAAGATGCAGTGCACTTGTTTGTGTGGAGTCGTAACAGCAGCAGTACGCACTCTGACAAAAACTGTTGCTGCAAGCCTTCAACTACATGTACAGTACTTGGTGAATTTTATAAGCCTAATTGTTACTAATGTATGCGTGCTGAGCCAAAAAAATCACCAGCGGAGGTCTCTAGCACTTCACAAAACAGGAACTCACACAAGTGTTCTTGGACATCTCAATTAAGACTTGTTTTGATGTTTCAGTGATTGCATGTCTTGATGGTCCTCTTGGTCATCACAAGAGTTGTTTGGGATTTTCTGGATTCATCTTTGGAACACGGAAAGAGTGATCCAAAGTGCAAAATATCTTGTAGTCTTTGAGTTGAAAACAGAGTGTGGTTGGAATTTGAAGGGGATGATGGATCAAGTTTGTAGCTATTAAAGATGCAGCACTTCAGAGGCCTTTCATTTCTTTCCAATTAGCATTATAACTTTGTCACTCATGCGACTTTTATAAAAGTAACCTGTTGAAAATGAACAATTAGTACCATCTACAGGTGTAGAAATTCACAAGATTTAATTAGGGAAAATTTTTTGATTATGTAATAAAAGTGGGGTGTTGATCTAAATACAGTGTCTGTAATGTATCAGCTAAAAGCTTCTTTTCTGTAATGGTTGGCCCCTTTGTTTTTCATGATCACTTACATAGACTCAGACACATCTTTTGTACTCATTCCAAATTTAACAGTGCTGACTGAGTTGGATAGGCTGGAAATATTGTCTGGAACTTCTCTTCTGGCACGGTACTGGTATTTTTCATTTCTCAAAACCCAAGACACATCAAACAGCACCTTCCTGTCCATGCGTGATGCGGCATGATTAACTTTTCTCTGTATTAATTGTGTAATTCTGTTTTTGCCAGAAATCATGGTGAGGAAAGGGGGGCCAATGCCATTCATTTCTTGGAAGTGAATGCAATTTGTTCGGGGGATGCACCTGTGTACACGGATAACCAACACTTGTGAGGTCATACGTCAAACATTGAACCTACCGGTACATGTGTAGGTTGGTATTGGTAATGTAAAACTGATGGGCAGTAAGTTGGGTGTTTTATTGGCTGTGATTTTTGTCTTAACTGACCTGATTTTTGCAGCTTAGTTTGACAGCTTTTACAATTATCAAGAGGTGTTTTGACAATTTTACTGCAGTGGAAAGCCTTATCTAAGTATTCATTGTGAACTTAACAAAATCGTCGTTCGGTGTGATTGGGTTTTTGAAGAAGCTTGCTAAATTACATGTGCATGTACCTGTATCAAGTATTTATTGCAAATTTTTGCAACATAGGGATGTTGAATGATATGAAATTCTACGGCTTCGTTTTCTAAAAAAGTGGAAGTTCATTTTAAAGAGAACGTTATTTGATGCTGTTTATTGCTGAAGTATACAAAGTAATTAGATTAAGCTGTCAAAAGGGGGCAGTAGTGACGTATATCTACAGTAATGGAAAATAACACAGAATGCCTGAGTCGTTCAGCAGCTTGAGTGCAATTTACGTCTCTCTTTGAGTGGTCTGTTTCATCTTGTGGAAATTTGCTGCGTGACTCTGTGACTCTGTGAATACATCCTGTTTACTGCAAGAGGTTGAGACTCATTGGACCTGTTCATCACTCAGACAGGCTGTGTGTGATTGGTTGGCACAAGCAGCATCTCCTGAATAAACATCAGTGTCTTTTAATATAGTTGTGGTGTGATGATTCAGCTGAAGTTGCCATGTGTGTGAGATCCTTGCTTTGGCATTGGCCACCATGGGATCAGTGACTGTGCATATTCATGAAGGTCATGTATGATGTATCATGGTTCACTGACATCATTGATGTGACAGCGCTTGTGAATCACCTGGTCTGCACGTGTAATGATTGGGTTATGTAGTTTGCTTGCTGCTGCAAGTGGTACTGACAAATTTATATCGTTGCCACAGACGCAGAAATGATGTAAATGTACTTGCAGTCCAGCTGCATTCACACAGTGGGATCCAAGAAGATTTAACGCTATCAGCGGCATGCTGTATGTATGTTCAGTTTCAAACCAGCCAAAGATATTGATCAACTGGCACCTTGTAGAAGTTCAGTGCTCTTTTGATGTGCCTTCTGACTGTTTCTAGCTTGGAGGACATTCATACAGTCTTTCTTTGACACGGAAGATCTCTGTGTGACTCCACAACAACTTCTGAAAAGCTTCAATCAAAACTTTGTAGCAAGACCCAGAAGTTTTGGTTTGACTGAAATTGATTTGAAAAACATTGCAGCAGATGAACTGTAAGTGATTTTCACTAATTTACAGTCTTACATTAATATCCCAAACAATATTTGTGTTTTTTTCTGATCTTTTCATCATTCCATTTTCTCCAGCTATTATTTATTTGACTGTGTTGCAAGTGTTTTTGTGGTTATTGTGACACATACTGAGGATACTATCACAAATAAGCTGCTGGATAAGTTAAGCCCTAACTCCATAGGGTGTGTGTCAAACCATATTAAAATTGGAAGAACATTTATTACTGTAGTGTCAGGGTCTGTTGGATGAATCAGTTTTTGATTGATGTTTTAAATTGGAAAAAAGTTCATGGTCAACCCACATTGTGAAACCCATTGAATAATTTTGACAAATCATAAAGACTACATTTCATTCCCATTAGTCATAGGGGTGACAGAATCATTACTGAAACTTGTTTCTAATGGGAAGGCAATTCTACTGCAGATTTTAAAGTTGTGGGAAGTATTGCCCCTCGCCCTTCATGTAGGTATGGGCATGTGTATTTGCCAGTCACAGGAAAACTTTAGACAAAACAAGTGGATCGATGAATGTCATTGTTTGAAGAATTCTTTCGAAGAATGATGACAGTGACCTTGTGTAGATTAGTGAGTCAAACATGTATGTGTTGATTAATTTTGCCAAATCAGTGAACACATTTGCCAATGCTTTTGATTTCTTGTCTGGGTTAATGTTTCCTTTTTGCCCATGGCAAGCCAAATTCTTGCCTCAGAATGGCCCTGCTGGACACAAATGGGTAATTCGTTCCTATTGTAGAGTTTCTACTTGGTCCACAAATAAGACATCCCAAAATAAAGACATACACAAGCATACAAATCATATCAAATATTCATGCAATTTTAGACTACCGATTCCTATTTTGAAATTCTGAGGTGTTTGTTTATGAGGATGAAGGGAAGACAGGAGGGCTGGAAACTAATAAAAAATCCCAGAGAGAGCAATGAACGTGCTGGTAGTCAAAAGGTGTATGATGTGAGCAGTGCTTGATTTGATATATGTTCTACAAAAGAACTTTACTCATGACTCTTGATATCTTACTTGGAATGTTACCTGCTTTCAGATAAACTAGGCAAACTGAGGCACATGCATGTAAATACAATACAGTACATTGGAATTGAAAGTTAACCTGGGAATGGGAAATTCTCTTCACTATTTCTCTCTTCCTAGGGGATTCATGTTCATTTCACAAAATGTGAAAAGCTTTCCCAAAGTGGGAAAAGATTGTTACATATTTTCCCACAAGTGGGGAAAAGTTTCATAGAAATTCCCACAAATGGGAAAAGATTTACATAGATTTGCCTAGAGTGGGAATTTTTTTTACAGAATTTCTCCCAAATGGGAAAAGATTTTCACGTGTTGTGAAATGTGAGTGTGAATGTGAAAGTTGAAGTCCAACATTGCATGCCGCAAATGATGCGTGTCTGAGATCGTTCGGATGCACATGCTAGGTCTCCCCTCAATGCTGCCATACGTGAACACGTGCATGTGCTTTGTTCCCGAATGATCTTGCTTTTTTCCAATACTGAACTGGCTCACTCATTTCACAAAATTTTCTTTACCAATTCACAGTGTTAACTTGAAATTAAACAGGATTTCCGTCCATGAGTTTATATAGCGAGTTTATAACAAGACCTCATTCTTTTGAAAAACAAATATACAAGTTCATACCTTTTTGGATCAGTTTTGGTATGTGGTTTGAGAAACATTGCTGGACAGAGCTTGCAAGTACAGTCATACATCCTGTACAGTGAGATACTTTTGCGTGCAGCTAATACAGGTTATTGACCTGGATGTGAAATCAATATACTGTGCACCATCACATGTATATGTGATGAAATTTTATTCCCTGGAGCAAGTCTGGAAAATTTATGTGCAACTCTCCCTGCTGTTGATCAAATATGTGCCATGTTGAAAGTAACAAAGAGAAAAAAATTGAGATTAAATTCCCATGGCATGTTAAATAATTAAGGACCTGAATCTCCCTGTCCTTTCTTAAAATAAATGCAGAAAACACAAAAAGAAAATGAAAAGGTCCTTAAGGACCTGAATCTCCCTGTCCTTTCTTAAAATAAATGCAGAAAACACAAAAAGAAAATGAAAAGGTCCTTGGTGGACTGCTCACTCATTTCATTAGGTTGCATTCCGGACGGAATGACTGAAGTAACCTCGGTTGCTTTTTAAATTAAATATTTGAGGACCTTAAACACGTCCAAATTTTAGTCCATAAGAAACAAGCACTGGACAAGAGAAAACCCCCAAAACATACAAACAAATACACACAAAAGCCAAAACGACTAATAAAATGAAATCGAGGAATGCCGGAGCTGATCAGACCCTGTTAGTTTTTATTGAATATGCTACAGATAATCATGGAGCAGTACAGTACAGTATAGTATAGTATACTGTGTGCAGCATGTGATTTCTTTTACTGACAAAATGAATATACATGTAGTGGGGTAAGTGGCGTGGTTATGAAATGAGTTACAAAGTAGTATTGAAAATCAATACCAACTTTCTGTTGTACGACTTGCTAAGTCTGATAAGAAAGAAGAAAACAGTACTCACAAATATCGTAACTATATCTATAACTAAAACTATCGTAAGGATTGCAAAATAGCTGAAACAAAAAAATAAATGCAAGAATAATATTCCTTTCCCTGAGAAAATATCCTTATAAAAGGGCTTTAAAAATTCAAAAAAAGTAACAACTAGGTTGGGAAAAAAAATCCAATGACAACCAAATTAATGCGAACTGTTGATAATCCAAAGGTTCAAAATTTAGTTTGCAAAATAGTTAGCAGGAATGGATTTGTTTGTGTACATGTAGTTAGAGTATTTTGTGATACACAGTCAGTTTGGATGCAGTTGTACAAAACACATCAGCTGAAATTACATGTATGTCTTTGAACTCACCCACGCTGCAAACTGAATGTATGCTCATGCGCTGATGCTTTATTAAGAGTTCTGAAGATAGATGTAAGTTGGTGACCCTGGTTTGTACTATTGCAGTGTTAACAGCACTGATTTGCACAGTCTTTGTCTTTGCCTGGTAGTATCTGCAAGGTGCTTTGACAATCAAAGTCTGGATGTTCAAATTGAGAACCTAAACCTCTTTTAATGTAATCTGTGTTCCCTGCCATAACAGATAAAATCTAAATTGAGGAAATCAAACACATGTTGTTCTAGTCCAATCGGTAAGTGGATATCTTGAAGGCTTTATTTCGACACCTCTTGGCCCACAGTTCCTGCAAAATATTGACTCATTTGAATCAGGGATGTATACCATATCCTTTGACCGAAATGAGGAGTGCTTTAGACTGTTGTCTTCTTTACTTGAATTTTTCAAGGTGTTTTTGCTCTGAAACAAGTTTTACCAGGGGACTAAAGTTGGCACCTATTCTGAAAGATATTGTAAGAAAGTACAAACCATAAAGCAAATAAATTTCTCAAGTTAATGAAGTTTAGAGGATGGAAATATTGTGCACGCTTCTTTTCACTAAATTATGGAAGTGTTAGTATTATTCGTGTGCTTAATACACGTACATTCAAGCAGGATCAGAGACCACCACAGACCTCTCTTTTGAGTGGCAAAGATTTAACTATTTTCCTTTGCATCAGTAGCAGGTGGATATGGCTTGTGTATTGAAAAAGGATGAACGCGGGAGGGAGATGGATGACTTTAGTGTAAAAACATTGACGAATTGTATATCATATGCAGTGTTCATATGTATTGATGTTGCTGTCTAAACCAGCACTATTCTGAGAAATGTATATGCACAGTTAATGTCAGTTTTATCAGGCATTACCAGAGTGTTAGTTTTGCTTGGGGGGGGGAACCTTTATAATTACTAAAATGTTTCTTTTAGACCAGTTAAATGTATGAAGATTAGTAAAATCCTTTTGATGGATTAGATGTCACAGTGCACAATGAACTGCACAGAAGTACAGTCTGAAGATCATATACATGTAGTTTATGATGTGACACAGTGTGAGTTTAACTTCATTAGATACCTTTCCGGTAAGCAGCACAAAGCCAAAATGCAAAGATAGGTGTAATATGAGGCACAAAAGGTCTCGCAAAAAAGGAAAACAAATATAAACTTTAAAGAAGCCAACATGCTGATATTACAAATGTGGTATGTAATTGTGTAAAATCTTTGACTACAGCAATTAAAAAAAGCTCCTTGAACTTGAAGGGAAAGGTGTGTATTGTGCATGGATGCGGATCAAACACGTGAAACACGTGGCAGAAAACGTGCTGGAAGTGTCTGTGCATTTAAACAGATTTCATTGTTAGTCGTTTGCCCTTAAAATATTGCATAAAAAGCTGTGACATCTAAGTAATTAGTCAGTGAACCTGTAATGAAATGCCACACAGAAGTTACGTGTAGCAGTCGGGTCCACGTGAAGTGTGGTTTCTATTTGCAGCTAATAGGTCTTGGTGAACCCATAAATAGTCAACAAAAACAAATTTAGAATTAGACATTTACTCTGTAAAAGAAACATTTGGCCCGAAATGAACTACATGTACAGGTGACCAAGGAAAGATGGTTTAGTGCTCTTTTTAACGATAGAAAATAATTATGTGACTTTGAAATTGTCCCTATACATATATAATCATACAATGGCACATTAAAATCTGTGCTTAGCGTAAGGCAGGTGAAGCAGACTTTTGAGATTACTGGTAGTTGGCATACACAATGGTCTTTTTCTGTTTTCTGCCATTTTGAGCACAAAAACTTGACACAAACACGAGAAAAGGACTCAGCATCTCAAAAGTCGCCACTTAAAATTTAAATATTCCAAAAACATCCTCTGTCTAACTTCAGTTTTCTTTAGTTGCATTATCACTTTTACAAAGAAAAACTGAATTGCCATTGCAATTTTAAAAAGTATTTCCTTTTTGAAATCAATTCCAAACAGTAAAGTATACAGTTGTAAACAAGGAGTGGCTAAGAAATGAGAATACCTGTGCACGTAATTAAACCATCACTGAGTAGAAAGAGTTGAAAGAATAAAATTTAGAAACTTCTCTTCAAAGTCAAACTGAAATCTAAGTGTATTGTGAAATGCTGAAATTTTGTACCCAAATCCTGAGATGAAACTTCTTTGAAAAATTAACTTCAGGCAGGCCTACTGTAGTCATGCACCATATATTTTTTTCTCTGTCAATGTCACAAGAGGGCTCCCTTTATGAAGCCCATCAGTATCAAGTGATTAATCTGTGCAGTGCTTAAGAAATAGAGGGCGTCCTACAGCAGCTTCAGTGTTTTCTTGGGCTAGTCTGCCTGTTAAATTGTTGCAACTTGCATTAAATTTTTAAAAGTACTTTCTGGTATTTTTTTCTGCTACATTTAACTGTTTCTTTCTAGACTTTCAATTTAAACTGAGAAAATTGCTAGGGTGGAGATGTGTGATACCGTTTATAGCTGAAATAAATTTTTCCTGAGGACACTTTTTTATCTGTAGTTCTTCATAGATGATGAATATGCCCGAGTACCGAGCAGCACAAACTCTTTCCTATAAACATTTCTTTTGTCTGCATGGGCCTGCTCAGCATAGATTAATGTGAAGAGTGATATAATTCAGCATTTCTTTCTTCCTGCTTTATTTGCTGATTTCAATCATCATTTCAACATCTGTGAGACGCCATCATCATCTTGCCCTTAACTTTCCCCTAGACCTCTAAATTGGATCCTGACATTTGTTCTGTTTGAACTTAAGGGTTGTAATCACCAACATTTAAACCACACTGTGGCATTACCAACCTAATTTCCGCCACGGCGACCCAAACTAGCATTGCAGTGGAGCCCCAAAGGTCTCACCTCTTCCCTCTGTCATCAAGCCATAGTGACAAGTGCAAACATGCATCATTAGCACTGAGTTGGCTGGAGGGCCAAGCATGAAAAATCAACAGTTTCTCATCAGACCTGAGGTTTCACATTGTCGCTACCACAAAATAATGGGGAATGTTCACATGTCTTACACGTTCATGTGTGGACGTGGAATTTTACGGAGTGGTGATGCGAGCTAACTGTGGGCACTTGTCTCTCATTGATGGCACTTGTTCACTTGGTCACGTGAGAAAGTCAACTCTGCCATGCTATTCATAAATACAGCACATTGCACTTGACCAACTTAAGATCAAAAGCGTTTAACAGTCAGTCTATAAAGAATTAGATTATCATAAACATTACATTGAAATCGTTGGTTTTTTCCAATTTATAATGTAGTTAATGATCCTTTATAACCTGTTTTGCTATCAAGGGCTTACATCTAATTTAAGCAGATTATTTGTGCATTCAAAACAGGTACTCCTTATACTTGTGCTTCAAGCCACAGTACAACATTTGAACAATACTTGAATTATTGGAACAGTTATCGTAAACAAACATGCGTTATTGCTCAACCTTGTTGAATTATACACCCTAACACTCAGTGTATTTATGTCCATCAAAATATTATGCTTGTGAGGGTTGAAAAAGATTAATAACATTGACGTCATGTATGCATGAGGGAGTCTTCCAGGTGTTTTGCACCCCACTGTGCTGTGAAATGGGGGGAGCCTTCCGGGTGTTTTGCACCCCACTGTGCTGTGAAATGGGGGAGTTTTCTGGGTGTATTGCACCCCACTGTGCTGTGAAATGGGGGGAGCCTTCCGGGTGTTTTGCACCCCACTGTGCTGTGAAATGGGGGTCTCTGCCGTGGAGAGTTGTACTATTGAAGTTAACTTATTATTTTCATGCCTTCACAAAACAATACAAAACAATGTTCAGTGCATATTGATACAGCACAGAGTAGATGTTAAATATGAGTTTATATATACATAATGATTGTTCCAAAGTGCATAAATTATATCTTGGGAAACCCTGACATATAATTAAAAGAAAAGGTATGGTAGACAAGACATTTTTAATCATCCGATAGTTTATTAGGTGCAAATCAACCGTGCACATTGTTTAGGCTTACACACATACCTGTTCCATTGATGTGTGGGGACAAGCATGTGATATTTCACCTGTTTTGTGGGGACTGAAAACGTTATGGGGAGAGGGAAATGTTCCCACAGCTTGGTCCACACATACAAAAACCTTGTATAAAGAAGGAAGTCAAACGCCGTCTTTTACCTCGTTAACATGAGATGGCATACGTGATATTTTTAGCCTTTGGACTCTTACTTTTCCTGCCTCCATGCTTTGACCAGGGGAAGACTGATAACTTGACAAAATGTCTCTCAGGCATAATACACATTAAGCATTTTGAAATGCTCAAAAGGCCCAACATGGAACACAAACAATCAAGCATTAAACTAAGCATTATTGTCACAATTGAAACAAAGGACACTGAAAACCACTTTGTTGAGTTCAGGTACGTGTAATGGCTGTCAATTGGAAAAGAGATATTGTCTCCAGATCAGGTGGTGAACTGCAAAACTGTAAAAAAAAAGATAGAAATATTTATCTTTTTCTCATAGAGACCCAGACAAATATGAAAAGCATTGGCAAGTAAAGATCCCCCTTCCCAAATCAAACAGTGATCAGAAATGGCAAGTAACACTTGACCAAATCATCTCATCTTACGGATTACTTAAACCTTGAAAATGTGAATGATGTTATCATGTGGTTTGCCTCTACTTCTGCTTGGAGATTCTGCCTTCCCCCGAACATAAATAAATAATTGTTTCATCAGTGGTCCTTTTATTGTATTAATAGTTTATATAAAGCAATGAGATTTTTCCAAGATGTCATTTGTTGCATCTGATTGTCACAGCGTGTTCAAAAAATCATCTGAATTCATCTGCCCATGCTCACCGGTTCCCTGACAATAAGGTCTCAAACATGTACACCCCCAAAGAAGTCAACGTGATGAAGGCATCAGTACATGAACGCTGGCTGACTGCCTTTAAGAAGGTCATTAGGAGGAATGCCCGATTCCTCCATGACATCTCTAAAGGTAAGGGTGTAAGAAGTCATGTGCGAAGTAGCTGTGCACTTTTATGTATACCTGTAGCTGTTGTCATTGTGCTTTGATGTATGTTAAAAGATGGGTTTGGACGTGTAAAGCTGGCTTTGTCCAGTACAAATTTACCATAAGAGTTGAATCTTGTTTGTTTTTTGAAGTGTCAAATGGCAGAAATTGAATCTATCAGTTCAAATAGTTAAGGTAGAAAAATGGAAATTAATTTTACACTGCAATTGGCCTTTCAAACCCACATTCCTCCATAGCTCTGTAGCCTACCCTTTGGTTTTTATACTTTTTATCATTAGCATACAGCTTAGCAAAGACCATGTTGAGTAAAGGTCTCAAACTTTCACCTTGTTTGGTAATTGTGTGATGACACAGTCCAGAAATCTGGAAACACTAATTGGGCAGCTTCTTGTCCATGATCTTTCATTGTGCAGGGCAGTTGCATGCTGCAGCATATTCTTTGTCGAACTTAGTCAGGGCATCAAGCCCACTTTAAAGTAATGGTGGATGGGATCTACAGATGCCACCTTGAAATCCTGCAAAAGTTTCCAAAACCACCTGATGGATTTTGAAGGAGCAAGGAGGGTAGGGCTAATCGAACCAAACAAACTGTGATACATGTATTTCAAGGATCAGTGATATGCATGGAACGGGCATTCCTTGTCTTTCCTTGTAGTTAGAAATTTCTGACCATGACATTATTATTACCACATATGCAAAACTCATCTCTGACATCTGGAGAACCCTTTTTTATGAAAGTATGATTTATTGCACATGACGTTTGAAACTTCCAGCACAGACTGGCATATTTCCTGGCTTTGTGTTGACCATTGTCATGGTATTGGCTTTTTATTAGTGGCAGTTTAACTTTAAAACCCAATGGGCATGGACTCAATTTGGAACTGGGGTACCTCGGTCTTGGGCATTTCTGTTGTAAAAACTTGCAGGCATTGCAAGCCTCCACATTGTGTGGAAGTTTCAATTGAAGCAGAGCTGATATATCTGCATCATTTGCAACCAATCTGTAAAGTGTAGACAGCATTATTCATTTCACAGCCTTGACTACACTCTGAAGTGCCAGTATCACAGAATGGCTTTGTCAGTGGTCCTCCAAGCATTCAGTTGTTTTCATACCAAGAATTTCCACTGGATCCAGCCCTTTTTGGGGGGAGTTTTCAGTGTGGTTAAAAGAACAATTAGAGGTGCACAAAATGTGCATGCCTGGGATGAATGTGCATGCATAGTACAATGTTTCTGAGATGCTCAGCTAGACAGGAGGACGTACCGGTATAGACAAATGTTTTCCATTTTCATATCATGAAACTAATGTGTTTTTGAATAGATTCTTCTATATGCAGTGTGCAGGGGTTGTTTGTCAGGGTATGGATTGTTATGAGGCAGCAGAGTGCATGGGTAATGAATCTTAATTAGATGATTGGGATAGTATTATGGTCCAGTAATTAATTACACCCACTATTATGCAACGAACCATGGAACCATGAGAGTGTGCATGCAATGCCTTTCTATGCAATAAATCTCCATTCGAAACCAAGATTGCAATGAGCAACGTTGTGCTTTATTTAGCTGTTAAAACCGGTTGTAATAATGGCGTAGTCACAGGATGCCTGGTCGATAGAGAGAGAGAGAGCTTCCCTCACATCAAGTGACCTCTCTGGGTTATATATCGACTTTCTTCGACCATTTTTTGACTGTCTAACAACTTGGTTCAGAGGGCCGGCGGAAGACTGCCCATCATTCGAATTGAGTGTTGGTTACTGGTGGGCATCGACGTGATCCAGAGTTGGTGGGACCGAGGGACCAACGGGCAAGTACTAGTGAGAGTACGAAGAATTTGGGTACCCAAGGTTATCATATGGCCAACGATATTATTCCAATGACAATAATTTCACAAGGAACGTGAAATTTGAGGGTGAAACTTCCTTTCAAATCTTGGCACGGTCATCGATTTTCAGCAATTGTCTGGTGCGAGAACTACGAAGCAATGTGATCTCATACCGTATATATTGTAGTGCCTTGTTTAAGTCCGTCTCCGGACCAAGCCCTATCGCAGTCTAGCTGCCTACCACCTAGGGAAGTACAGGACAATCGGACTCAGCCGTACCGTGGTGGGATTTAGATTACCGTGATGGACGGCACTCATGGCGATGCACGCATATCGGGAATCGAGCTGGTCACATGTGGATGGAAGAGTGCCCCAGTGCAGGATGCCCTTTCACTCTTAGAAGTTGACGGTGGTGGCGGTTACCAGCAAATCAAAAGTGGACACCATGTTCTTGATTGATCTGGAGTTGCTACTGATATTATTCATTGCTTGAACTTGGAAATATTGTTGAGTACTGTGTGACTGAGAACCAGGCGAGCATAGGACCCTATACATCAACTGTCTGACAACTGTCTGTTGTGCTGTATGGTCGCTGAACTTACTGATAATATCCAATATTTTCGAATCATGACTAGTGAAACAACAAATCAATTTTGGTCTAGTACCCTGAATCCCCACGTGTGCACTTCATGCAATATGGCCATTTAGCGTGTATTATTTATTAAGAATTGATAAGTATTTTGTGTGTTATGATCAAATTGTAAGGTCTCATCATGTAATTTATAGCTTTTGATTTGTGCACATACAGTAAGGCTGAAGTTTTATTGTTTTTTGGTACGATTACCTGTGGTGAAACTGAAATTGAGTTTGTTACATTGAGATTATTGTTTCAGTGGTTGAGTATGAACTCTAGTGAGGTTTTTGTGTACATGTATTTTTTTTTGTTAAATTAATTGTCATCATGGCTGAATCGGTAAAACTGTTTCACAAGATGAATATTTCAGCCATTTAAGGAAATTGAACACATTGAACTGTATCTAGAACAGTTCGAAAGGTGGGCACAAACTCAATTGGTAAAGATGATTGGCCAGTGTATATTCATACACTCCCCACGGATAAAGCCGAGGAAGCTCTTGTGAAATTGACCTTGGAGGATTCTAAAAGTTATAATAAAATCAAGAAAGCAGTGTTGGACCAGTACAATCTGACACTGGAAGAGTACAGGAGGAAATTCCAGGCTTCTCGTAAAAGGGATACTGAAACAAATACTGAGTGGGTCATCCGCATGAAACGTGAGAGCAAACGCTGGTTTGAATCTCGTAAGGTTGATAGTTTAGAAAAACTCACCAAATTAATTACTGAAGAACAGTTTCTGTGAAATGTCAGTCCACAACTTGGTGTTTGGATTAAGGAGAGAAACATGTGGAGATAGTACACCTTGCGAATGGCATGGCTGAAGAGGTTCCTAAGGCGCGAGTTACTCTACGCATCGGTGGCAATGAGGTTGAGTCTGATGTTGTGGTCATGCATTGCCCATGTGATGTCCTGATAGGTAACAAGGTAGGGTATTCGTGTGCTGCAAATAGCCAACCATTCATTACCCTTTCTCGTTCAGAGTGATGCATCCGAGAAGGCTATCGGAGCTGTACCACTGTGTACTGAGTCAGGTCCACAACGGAAAGGAACACCCGACTGCATTCCGGTTAAAGAAACTGACTGAAACACAACACAGATGGTCCAAAGTTTAGCGTGAATTGTGTGCGATCATATTTGCAATTGAGCAGTTTGAGTACTATTTGTATGGTACACATTTCATTGTTCAATCAGACCACAAACAACTTATATGGCTGCAAACTACGAAGAATCAAACTAGTAGATTAATGAGATGGTCCATGTTGCTCCAGCAATACCAGTTTGCAGTTCAGCATCGTAGTGGAAAAAAGTGCAAATTGTGACTTTGTGAATAGGCCATTCAATTAATCAAGTTGTCAAATACATGTCATACACTGAATTCGCAAGTGGATGTACATGTATGTCCTGGAGTTTTAAGTTTCTTGAGACTATATATATACATGTAATTTAATGCATTGTATTGAGAATTGATGAATTTATACTTCATGTAAATGTGGATTTACCTTGGATAGGTTCATTCTCAAGCTGTCTATAACTTAAGATACGATATAACTTAAGATATGTAAATTGCGAATTGAGTAATGTGATGCTTTCTTTTAGGATTTAACTTATTCGAATGTGACCAGTTTCATTTATTAATTACCTGTATGCTCAATTTATTCAGCAATAATAACTTGGGAGAGAGGGGAGTAATGTTACGGTCCAGTAATTAATTATACCCACTATTATGCAACGAACCATTGAACCATGAGAGTGTGCACGCAATGCCTTACTACACAATAAATCTCAATTCGGAACCAAGATTGCAATGATAAACGTCGCGCTTTATTTAGCTGTTAAAACCGGTCGTAATAGATAGATTACCACTCCGTCACAGTGTCCAGGCTCTTAGTGAGCAGGATCAAGAAGACGCCCAGACAACAGGGAACCATGCTAAGTACGTAGAAATATGTAATGCTATAATAAATCCCTATCTCACACTCATCTCCTATGATGTTAAGAACTGATTTGTCCATGAAAGGTGCCCTTTTCATTTTGCTGATACCACAGATGAATTAATATGTGTAGGAAGGGTGCGCCGGCTTCCACACTTATTGTAATATGATCATTTGGGCTCTCTTTGTGCTGAGTGGTTGTGAATGATCATAGTGGACTATTTGAAAATGGCATTATTTAGCCTAGATCACTGCATAGTGCTGAAATGAAAGTGTGGGTGCAGAGTTCTGTACCTTCTTCATCTTGAAATGTTGCTTTATTAGCGACACCAGACTTCTGGCACTGAAAATTCTGTGAATTTGGTCTGTGTGGGCAGTTTCAAAATTAAATGTATGACGTTTATGACCTGATAGTCGCCAGGTCTGTGATTTCGCTACCTATATGTACATGTATTATTGCCAAGTATGATTGGTTTTCACAGTAAGTGGTGAAATAAGGGACCTTGTGACTATATACCGTCACGGAAATTAAGCTTCCTGTAATGTCAAAAAGCCCTTTGATGTCACACTACGTATTTTACAACAGAGTGCTATGGGGTATAGAAAGATACCAGAATGGCCTAAATAGCTGGTGTGAAGATGCTTTTGTGGATGATGCTTTAAGTGGGATGTGTTCATTTCCAGCATGGAATAATACAGCCAAGGCAGGCATGCAGCCAGATGGCTCCAAAGTGTTGCCTGATATAGGTTCATTTCCTGACCAACTTGACTGGATGGGAGTGTTGTTTTGTTACTACAGAACCATCAGGCAGGTGTCTGTTGGCCAGCGTTACTGTGCTTCTAACTGCAGTGGTCAAATCATTCAATACATGGGAAGGAAATGAAGAGGAAGACTTTCCATTCACTCTCACCTGATTATTTTTCTTAATTTGCAAAGCAATTCATGACACAGTGTGAATACATATTAACAAGTGTTTTGAACATTATGAACGTATGTTTACATACAGGTAGATATGAAAAGGTTTGAAGATAGCCTACATGTAGCTGGGCTGAATACATTCTCAGCAGCCAATTTGATGAAACTGTGCAATGGCTTAATTTCACTTAGTAAACAATTACAGAGCATTAAAGTTGTGCAACAAATTAAGTATGTGTGATTTCACAAAACTTATGCACTGTGCGCACATGCAAGTCCTTGACTTGCAATACAAATTAGTGTGTAATTCATGCAGTCATTTTAGGTTGCCTAAGTTGCTCTGAGCAAATCAAAACTAAACTAATCAAGTTTGGTTAAGGTGCATTATTGCCCAACTTAAGGTTTACATGAGAAGGATAAAACTTAAGTTTTGGAGGTAGCGGAAAACTTGTTTGGCTGTGAAAGAACTTTGGGATTTTTACCTATTTCTTGGGAAAAAAAGATGAGAACATTTTCCAATTGGTAGACAATTTCATGGCTGTTTGATGTTTGCTGTATTTTGAAAAGGATCAGCTGTTGCAACAGCTGTTATCGACATCATCCCCAAAATTTAATGTGATTAACATGTTGCACAGCTATGCAACTTCTTGTGAAATTCACCATAAGTATGTACATATTGCAAGGCTTATGTACACATGGTGCGAAGTTATGCACAGGTTTGTGAAATTGGCTACAGTATCTCTGTCATTTGACATGCAGAGTGACAGAATGGCCCCGCACATTGCTGCCCTTATGAATTCTGATGAGGGTGACCGTGAGCTCAGCCTCATCAAGATGTCTATGAGTAGGCACTCTATTTCTCAGACAACATGTGTACCTGAAGACACATCAAGAACCTAGGATAAGTGGGCCATATGTTGCCTTCATTGATTCTTGCAAGGGAAAAATACACCAGTTGATATTCGCCAGGCAGATATTAGGTTTTCTGAATGTAATGAAGTAAAATCCAGCTCACAAACAGAATTAGAGAGTCAGTAAGTATTCTTGTCATAACCTAAATAAAATTTTTAAATTAGTCGTCCTCCATCCTTACTAAGGCCAGCCCTAGGTCAGCAGTGTGCCAGTTGGAAAGCAGATTATAGTTCCAACGGTTTCAGATGTTGCCGCATCGCTGACTGGAATCTCTTGAGCAGTGTTCGGTGAGAGGATTACACTCTGCAGACTTGTCCTCCCTCCTTCCCTCAGGCCCATGTGGCTAGCAAAAGGAGACACGGGGGCTGGGTCTCTGGGATTGTTATTAACTGATCATTTAGCATGTGAATCAATACAAATGGCCAAGTAACCTCATCATCAACTCACCCTCAGGGGCTTCAGCAGATGAACAGCAGTGCAATAAAACACTCAGCATTTCAGCACTGCATCCAAAGTGTCTCTTTAGACACCAAGAGTTTGGGTAGACCTGTGTAAACTTCAACAGGACAGAGTTTTACTTTGCTTTTTAATGGGGCATATAACTGTCTTCAGTCTGCATGTGTGATTGATGGAAAGAAACCAACTCTGTCACTGTCAATAGCAAATGATCCCTGGCTTGTCAAAAGAGCTTCTTTTGCCACTTTTATCATCTGCAGTTTGTTGTGCATGGAGGTGCATACTAAGTCAGCAGCTCTCAAAGGAGTGCCTTTAAGCACATGTATATTTGATTCATGTTGCTCAAAATGTCAAGTTTGTTTCTTATGTGGAGTTGTTTGCCGATTGGTGTTCTCATGGCAGAATGGCCATTTGGTTTTCTGTAAAGAGTCTGTCTTTGGATAAGACTTGGTGCAGTGGGTAAAGTAACCAACAAGTCGTCACTGAAAAAAATTGAATCAGGCAGGTTAAACATTGCACCTAAACTCAATCTACTAGTTTGAAATGGAGATAAGACACGAAGCAGATGCTTAAGAATTGACCACCTGGTTCTCAACAGCCATTTCTCTCAGTCATGAAAGATTTCTCCAAAATGGCTTTTGCATCTACATGTAAAGGTATTGGATTTAGCAAATTAGGGGTAATTGTTATGTGCACAGTTTTCTTTTACCAGCAACAAATTCTTGATGAGTTCATCTCCATGTGCATTTTTCATCTCATATTGCAAAGACCTACTCACTTTAAAATGTATGAGAACAGCTGTCATAAGTCTTAAAATGATTTGCCAAATTGCCATTGTTGACTTGCCAGTCTCTTGCGCAGTACAACCTCTCAAGACTTCACCCTTTTAGTTTTCCTCATTTTTGATGAAAAGCATACAAAGATCGGCTCAGTCACTGAAATATTAATCATACTTAAAGGACACTGCACAGCGCATTGCACCGACAAACAAGATTCTAATTGATTTATATTGCACTTAGAAGGGTAGGTAGTTTTTAAAATAATTTTAGGAAACATTGCGGTTTAATCAGCACTCAAAAAAGAAAAACGAAACTGCTTGTTATTGCATCGTTTAGTTTACAAGTTGGGAGCTGAGATGGTTTCAGGAATGTTTAGTTGTTGTGAGCCCAGTGTGCAGGGGTAATGACAGTGATGTGCCTTGAGCAGCCAGCAGGGTGGATACGTGAGCAATACAAATAAGTAATAATTATTATTAAGATAAAAAAGTTCAATTGTTTTTAAGATTTGTTGTAAGTGGTGTATATGTATGCTTATGCTGTTAATCATGCTGCTTGGGAGCCCAGTTTCAGGAACATAGGCTTTATACATGAAACCGGGGAGTCTGAAACCAGACGAAAGAGCTGGGCCTTATAACAAAAGACCGTACCCAGAACAATGGACCGAGCTGATGGGAATTGCCAACATTTTTTTCAGTTGTCAATAGCGTAGGAAATCTGTCCTTATTTTGAAAGATCATACCACTGTTTGTGGCATTCAGCGTGAGTGGATTACTACCGGGGACAAAAGTGCTCCAGCGCTTCAACGGTGAGCAATACAATATTGCTGCAATCTGGCCCTTATTGAAAAGACGCCAGTAGGGCACTGTACTAGTTTTGGAAACAAAAGAAAGTTATATAACACTGCACAATCTGGGCTCTTTTTACAAGGCAGCATGCCTGGCTGAAATACTCGGGCATCAATAGATGTTGTCTGTCAGATTAGAGTAGTCACCAGACAGTTATTTGTGTGGGTGTAAATGTCCAGTAGATGAAGCTATGATTTTTTGAAGAATGTTGAAAACGAAAAACCTTTAAAATCTCCCGGTTTTACGTCATGCAACCTCAAATTCCACCCGGCAGCAAGTGGTCAGTACAAAAAAGTATTTGTGAACATGGATGAAGTATTCCAGAATTCAGTAATAAATTACATACACTGATCAAGTTATTAAAGTGTCTCTTCAGCCAAACCCTCACATATTTTCAGCCATTTCAAAATAGCTGTCAGTGCCTCCTTAAGAGACATTGCGTAAGCCATGACCCAAGTTATAACACCTATCGGTATTCTGGTGAGCAAACCAGCCAACTCCCCAGTGTAGGGAAGTCAGTATTGATTCCATCCTATCTCTGATGGACTCTCAAGATCCCCCACCAGGGCCTGGGATAAGGAGCCAGGCTCTGCAGGGCAGGGCAGGTGACCTTTTCCAGCCCGCTTTCTCACTTTCTCTCCCCATTAGCAGGCTCTCTCTTGCTTTTAAATTGAAACGGGATAAGTCTTCCACTAGAGTTGGCGGGAGTGTTCCACAAACAAGTGGTGATTGCGGAAATGGCATCTGACTTCTTATCTTTTGTTTTTTGACCGTTGTATTGTGGAGCATCCCTTGCAGAATCCTCTGAGCTGTGGTTAGTTTAATACACCATTATAGCAATTATGTGTATTTCCCTTCTGTGAATTCTTTTTTAATTGCACTAGTTGGTATATTGATCCAGACTTCAAGATTCTTACAGCTAACATTGAAGGACTGAAATGATGCAAGGCCTTGAAGTTGAGGCTAAATACTATATTTAAAAACTCATCACATTGTTTGAATTAGTACAAACATTTACCCTTGTGTGAATGATTTGTTAATTCTTTATCCTGCGTGCACTGTTTTACTCATCAAATGTATTCTCACATGAGTAGAAGTTCTGCAGCTGCTTTCTTCTGGGAATGTGTCGCAGGCTTGAGTACAGGGCAATGTGGAGAAAATTTGCTGATCGGCAGGTGGCAGGAGGTGGTGCATGGGAAACGAACGTCCTTTGGCATTTTCTGCCCACAATATACATGTACAAGTACATGTACATGTAGCTAGAAAAAAGTCAAAAATTGAAATTCCAGCAACATTAATTTGTCACGACTAGCCATGTTTTAGACTCCCTCAAAGAAAAAGTGTCAGGTTGCAGTGCTGATGCACTAGTTAAATGAATTCTCTGCTGTGGATGATGCTGCTGTAATGCCTGTAGTTTCGGGCCAGGTACAACGTGCCTGTAAGGACGAGTTCAATGCATGTTATTACCCACAAAGCTGTAAAAGAATTTCTTTGTTCATGTAGGCCTACTTCTATTATTAGTACCAGAGATGTGGGTGATATTAGAAACGTGCCATTAACACTACACATCATAATCAAAACATGCCTTCATTCACAGTTTCATAATGGAGCTTATTTCCCTTTAATCTGAAGTCATTCGCTGAGTGCTCGATCCACCTTGTTCAATATCAAGTAATTTCCCCTTCAATTTTTAATTGCACTTGTCGCTGTTTATTCTCTGCAGGTTCTCTGGAACGCCTCGGGCGCTTTCAGCAAACTGCGTCCTGTGACATGTTTGGCTGTGAAAATTAAAGGCAGTCACCAGTCTGTTTTTGTTTGGAGTCAGTTTAAATGGCATTAGGTTAATTCCAGGATTAGTCCGTTACGCCTGTCCCAGCCAAAGTACAGACATTTGTACATGTAATAATTGTATTTAGTCTTGTCCTGGTCTAATGGCTTCCATGGAGAAAATATGAGCTGCTCAATCATAATGAGGGATAATTACTTGTAGGTGAAAATCTTGCTTCAGATTCTACAGCATGAGTGCCTTGAATAGCGATGACTATAATGTGTCTCTGCAAAGGCTTAATTTAATAAATAATACGGTGGATGAGTTTCCACAATGGGCATAAAGAAGCATTAAACACAAATACAAGGTGAATAGAAAGTTTTAATTTTGGTCATCCTTCTTTTGGCTTAAGTGAATAATGGAAATAATATATGTAAATTTTACCAAAATCCTAAAATGGGTTTGTTCCTCAGTTTCAATTTCCTTCCCTCCATAATTCCCTCAACTCATAACATATTGTTTGCTGAGTATGCTAAAAACATGGTTAAAATTATTCCAATCAGTTTGTTCATAAGTTTATTTATGGATGACAGCAGTAGATTTCCCAGAGTTGTATCAAGGATTAATGCCTGAAAAGGAACAACCATTTCCTGGAATAAACCGTCTCTTAGTGGCTTGCGTAAATTGCATTGAAAAAGCTCAGTTGCAGGGCATCAGATTTAACTCAAAAGTATCTGCAAAATTGAAGAGTAACAACGGAGTAATTCCATTGGGGAATGGGCAATTCACAGTCATGCCTTTGGTACATTGAATGAGGCCTTATGAAGAATAGGTTTCAGCAAAACGTTCCAAGAAACTATTTTAGTTGTGACCGTAAATAACTGTCCCTTGATAGAAAATGTTAGCCTTTCCCATGGTATCCATGTGGTTTTTCTGAAGGAATGATTTTGGATTTATTCTGGATGATGACAATACTCCATGTACAGGTAGGAATTCACAATTTTTGTACATCCAATCTTTAAGGCTGGATGAAGTATTCCAGATTAGGTAATGCAATGTATTGAGCAGTTAGGGAACCACTTTTACTCTCCTCAAAGTTTTCAAACAAGGAATCCCTTTCCTTTGCCTTGTAAAAGAAAATCTGGAATTCTGGAACATATTCTCCTCCTCAATACACTTCACAATTTTTCTGTTTACTGCACTTGAGTTGATGGGAAACAGAAAGTAGGACACTTTTCTGGCAGCACATAATGAAACTTCCAACCTGTCCGCGAAGTGAATACAGTACATCCATTATCTGCATGTAATTAAGCGGCAGAACCTGGAGGGAAAAAAAACCCACACTGATCAAAATCATGTTAGGGAAAATAAAAGAAAAAAGAAAAAAGAAGATGGTGATGAAGAGTTTAATCATGGTGGCTCAGTGAGGTGCAATTAATAGTCATTAACTTCAACTGCATTACAGCTGATCTGATTATGATATTCATCTTAAAGGGGGTGGGGCTGGACGGGGCAGGGCTGACACAGTGGCTAAGAGCCTCTTGGGTGTGCTCTTTGTTCATTTCTTTTGAGGAAATTGCAAAGAACATTTGGTCATCTTTTTTTTTTTAATGCCACTCAAACCAAGAGTTCCCCATGACCTGCCAATCCTGAAAATCATTTTCCCCTCCAGATTTTCTTACCTTTTTTTAATTGAAGATCATTGCTTGCATTTAATTGGTAAAGGTAGCCAAACACCAAGACTGTTGCATTATCTCCTCAGACTACATCTCTAAGGTCAATCCAAACCTGCTACACTGACTTTTCGTAATGGAGTTACACTGTGGGGTCACATTTCATGGTGCAACTTTGTGATACGCAAGAGAAGAATCTGTGATTTCTTCTGGGAAAAAAAGGTTGACGTCAGTGTAACTTCAGTTTAGTGTCCCGCACAATTAGCACATCCAAGGCATAAAGGCAGAGCATCTTGGTCACGGTATCCTGGGTTGTAATTGAGTTTCAAGATAGGATGCCACTTGGGCATGTAAGATCAAGCAGGCAAGAGTTTCTAGTCAGTTGATTTAGATGTGGGATTCTGTGCAAACTAGTGCTTGTGGTGATGATGCTAGATGTGATATTATATTGTCTGGTAAACACAGGAACCGTGCAGGTTGTTGAAAGTGCACTGTTAAAGTATGACATGTGGCATGTTTTCACATAGAAATATTAAACAAAACCAAAGTTTCAGATCAAAGTACTGTAATTGAAGCAACTGTTATTGAAGTTTTGACATACTAAAACAGATGCTTGGTGCTTAACCTATTTCTTCAACATGTTTAGTTTGGAGCTGAATTTATTAATGACCGCTTTATTGTCAACAATTTGCACAGATTTGAGTTTCTGCTATTTACTTGCCTAAAAGAGCATAGGTGATATCTTCCTCCTGTCTACATTTGTTTTGACAACTGTAATCCATTCCACAGGATGTACTAAGCCTCAGTTTCTTTTTGATGTTGCACACATGTGGACGCTAATTTTTTGTGGACTTTGGACAACCCTTTCCAGGAAATGAAGAATGTTCAAATAAAGATTGTTATAAAACGCCATTTCCTTAGTCATTTTTTTGAATATTTGAAATTGATCTCTCTCTTTCTGCATGATAGACTCATATTTTGTCTACCACTGACAGGTAAACTATAGTTGGCCTTCAGTAGAAAGCCCAAAGAATAATTCACAGTGTTAAAACCCCAGCCATCAGAAGATCAAACAATAAATATTGCCTCTAAATGCTAAGTAAAAATATGTTTCTCTTCCAATGTAATGGGAAATGCATGTATCTCTGTGGCAAAAACCATACACCAACCAAGGGTGATGTTTGTGCTACCTTGGCCACAGTTTGACAGGCATGCAACAGACTGAAGGCCTATGCTTGTACATGCACTGCATAGAAGTCCAGCCGTCGAAAGCACTTTTAATGTGCAGCTGTGCATGCCTGTATTTGCTTTATTCCATTGATTGAGATGAATTAAAAATGATAGGGACCCAGGAAGGTTAATTGAGCTTATGGGGAATATGCCTAAAGTGAATGAATTGGAAAGTAGGGGTTTGAAAAGAATATACATGTGTACATGTACCTGTAGAAATTGTTGGTGTTGCAGTTGGATGGTAGGGATGGACCGGGAGGAGATTGTAGAATTTACTTGTATTTTTGTAAGCAACTCAGTAACCAGCTTATCAAACCAAACGAAATATTCTGAAAAGGCATATGCAGACCATGTCAACTTCCATGAATAATGGAATTACTTAACCGTGTCTTTATTTATTTGCATATACTGGTACATGTACTCAATAAATGGATCACAGCTATAAACGCTTGTTTGTAATTACCAACATGACCTCTCAAGTGTTTTGCATCATTTACTTTGCTCTAAAAGTTTCACAATATGTCGTACCGTTATATTGAATTTCAGTATTCATTGGCTGGGTAGAAGTGGCCATTGTTACGGGTCATTTGCATTTTCTGTCTTTGGTTTGGTTTTAACAACAATGGCAGCAGCCAAGATTGCCACATTAGGGCCCACAACCTAATATTCACAAATTGAAAAATAGTGAAAGGACGGAAACAACAAGTTGCCTCTACAAACTGAACAGGCAGAGCCACTAATAGGCACTGGCAGGCTGGACTGTCAAGGAAGTCAACAGCAGGATGACAGATTGCCTAGCCCATGAACATCACCACACTCTCTGAAGGCTGGAATATGACAGGACTGGAATATTGATGAATGAAATTTCACGTACTGCAGGTTCTCTCTCACCATCATCCCGGCAGATTGGCTAATAAAATAAAGGTTAAATATCAGAGTTCGAGCTTGATAAATGTTTACAGTTCCCTGCGTGTACATCCTTTGCAGCATGCTGATACATCAAGTGCGGTCTTCATTCCATATGGCTTGGAATATAACCTTCCCCCATTGGAGTCAGTGTCACACTGGCCAATTGAGATTAGTCCAAAGCCTCCATTAAATTAATTGTCTGCTGACATTCAGCCCAAGATAGGGGGTCAGTACATGCAATGACAATTAGTTTCGGTTTTGATTATGTATACCATTTTTTTTTAATTAAGGCAATGTTATCCATGGAGTGATCCTGCATTCCTTAACCATTTCCTGTGGGAGAATAGCAACTTTTCTGCTCATGCGCACAAACGTTTGAAATGTTAAGAAAAACCAGTGCCCCTAATCCTGGCACACGGCTACACGCAGTTGCAACATGGAGGTGGGAATGATCCACGTTGAGTGAACGCATCTATTGGCCAAGGCAGCCAGACCGGAGGGCTGTGTTTGAGCAAGGGGTCACTCTGTACTGGTGCGTGTGAGCCGGGAGGGCCAAGCTCAAGACCTGTGGAGACTGCTGCACAGGAAACAATGAATAATTTATCTTGAGATTGGCTTCATCATCATTACCACTGCCGAGGGACGAGGAACTGGCCAACTTCGCTTGGCTCTGTGTCGCTGGATGGGCTGGCTGATCAAGTGTGTAGGGCTTAGTAGTCTCCAGTGACTGCTTGTGTGCAGGACATTGGTGTTGTCACTATATACTCAGTTTACATGCAGATGTGCAGGTTGATAACTGCACGTTGAAAGGTCAGTTGTGTGGGTGGGCCAGGAGGAGGGGTACACTGTGTCTGCTCTGCAAGTTCCTGGTGTGATGGGTGAGACTGTCCCTACTATCCCTCTCACCCTATCACTCGATCCTCCAAGGTTGTGGACTGAGACTAGCACCTCTGCACCTGCCCGATTGGTTTTTCTTTCACCGCATGTGAGGGTGTTGTGGATGCAAGCTGCACAGGCATCATTGAGACTTGCGTCATAAAACAGGCTCCCAGAGTATAGTCGATGCATAATTGGAGCTGGCACAGATGAAACTGGATGTCTCAACTTGCTGCTGGGATGATGCATGACAGTGATGAGGTTGGCCTAGGCTGATCCATCATCAATACCTTGCTTTTGCTTCAGCATGTCTCAGCCTGTGTTTGTATGAACACATGTACCTGTAACAGTCTAATTAATAGATGTATTGTGTAGAACGGTGCCACCATCATGGGAATAGGGTCGTGTTGAATATAGCTGATGGGCCTAAGGATTAATTACCGGCTTCACTTCCGAGCTTGGAGCTCCTGTCTCCTCGCCAAGCAGTTACCTCTGTGTAGAATCAGGGCTTGTGCTAAGCCCATCGTCTAAAACTGCAGAATTATACTGCCTTTGAGGATTGTGGAAATTGGTGTGAGTAAACTCTACATGTACATCAAGCACCTTTTTTGTTCTCCAAATTCGTGACCCCCTGGTGAACATATGGTGTTTGAATGCTTGAAACTTGCCATGAATACATTCATGACCTGCATAAATTCATCGCTCCTGCATTAATGGAACTGGGGAATGCAATCATTTTTTTAAAATGGGCTTTCTCATTGATGTGAGACAAACAGCCTTTCTGTCTCTTCTCTTCATTCGCCGTGCCTTGGCTGACCATGGAAGTCTGAAATGTTCAGATCTGTTTTTCTGTATGCGACTTGCATTTGGGATGGAGTAGAAAACCCAGTACATACTTGCAAACAGCATGTGTGAGAGTGATGTGGTATTCATAATACACTTCAAAGTGAATTCTATGGAATGTGGATTATATGAACATCAACAGCACCCAGGTACCAGCATGTTGCTACCACAGATTCAGCTCTAAAGTGTTACTTAACGTGGTAGATTATAATAAGTGTGCATACAGTGCTAGATGCCTGACCTGTTGAGCTGTATGGGCCGGGACTCAAGCGACATCAGTGCTGGTACTCACGCCATGAGCTTCCGTAGGAAGAAAAACAAGAGACCAGTGCCACCAACGATCACCATTGGTAGGTTTGAAAGCAGATTGCTACTTTGTTCCATCCAATTTGGTATGACTGCTGTATTTGAAACTTCTCTAAGAATGGGACTTCTAGAATTTGATGAACCTGTGCTGTTACGGTGTATTTTTCTGATTGATTTTATTGTTTATTATGCAGAGTACTGTTCCTTTCTGCAGACCATGTAAATTATTCTTCCTTTGCTGCCATCTTCAATAATCTGATCACAGTTAATCTCTTTAGTACTCTTTTGGTGAAATTTCAGTACAGTTTTGTTAAACATTATGCATGTAGTATGACTTCAAATTCCTAGATTTACCACTGCATGAATGCCTTCTCAAAGTGTTCAGTATACTTTCCATAGTACATGTTTTACAAAAAAAATTGCCCTGAGGCAACATGCTATCAAGTGTGAAGTCAAGCAAGTTGCAACCATCCAGGTAAACTGGTGACAATTCGTTAAACATGTTTTGATTATACTCAGTTTGTTGCATACATTATCCATCCAACAAAACACTCATCAAGCTACAATGTATGAGGGGCACATTTGATGGCAGATTTGATACTCCGGAAAATGAAACATCCTTCTAACCAGGGGCCCAATTTCACAGAGCAGCTTAACAGTTTTAGTAGAAAAGTTGTGCTTCCCATAGCAGAAAATTTGCCAACCTTTAAAGCACTTTTTCATGGTGTTGCTTGTTGTGGTTGTGCTTACACTTAGGCCCACATAGAGCTTTCCATATTTACATGTATGTCACTAAGTTAAGCAATTTTTCCCTTTGAGGTAAGCATGCCTTTTGTTGTACTTACTGCTTACAGTCTCCATGAAATATGGAGAGTCTCTGTAATTGTAGAATCATGTGCTTACATGTAGCAATTTGGTGAAATGAGGCCCAGTTTACTGCAGTTTGTGAGTTAAATGTACTTGAGAGTTTCATGCAATGTACGGGTATATGTTGTTCCATTCTTATCCTGGCAAGAGATGAGTTGTCTTGCCATATCAAAAAATGGTGGGGTTGAAAGATACATGTACGTGTATATGCACTTGTACATGTATGTGCATGTGCTTTAGATGCATTTGGTAGTCAGCCTGACAGTAATTCTGGGGCAAGTTGGCAGAGTCCAGAGTGCATAACTCAAGATATGGAATATGCGCAATTACTGATGAGTGATGCCAGCCTTCACCACTAGTTTTTATTCCACTGGAGTGATTCCCAATATCTTAAAAGGCTAACCCCTACTTGCCCACGTGAATGGCAGCACTGGATTTTGTTAATGAAATTGTATAATGTTACACTGCTCAGAAATGGTACTTTGCCATCAACTCGTGGAAAAACCATATTCGCTTGGCCAGGGACTCTTGACATCGAGTTATTACTCCCATATGCATTATCCTTTATATAGAACCTCTCCTTTTTTTTAAAAAAGAAAAACAGGTTCTCTTATCAACAAGCCACAAAGCTTGTGAATACATCCTGTAAAATTTTTTCATGACATGCGATTTACTCAAATTATTTAGAGTCCACATCTACTGTATGTGGCCTACATGTACATACATGCTGCTCTTTAGGCCAGCCTCCAGGAACATTGTAATTTCTCCGTTGAATTTCTTAATTTTGGTGAGAAGTACTCGGGCCGATCTATATCTCTCGTAAGTGTGTCATAAATATTTATTTTTCCCTCCTGTATAATTTAAAGCAGCGCTTCCTAATCTGTTGTTTGCTTTGTTGACATCAGCAGAAGTAGTCCTTATGATTGATTTCTGTTCTCTGTAAAGGCCACGGTATTCCGTTAGTTACTACCCAGCATTACCAAATTGAAGCCTCGTGAGGGTGCATATATTTCAGCTTTTAACATGCTTTTTAGTGACTGTCAGAAACCTGCTGGCTGGCTGTGCGTCGATGATGTATTTTTTACTACATTTGGTTCAAATGGCAAATAACCCAACCCCAATTTATTGTTAATTAAAAGTCCACTTAAATGCCACAGATGGGCACTCAAAGAATTCAGGCAAAGAAAGAG
The DNA here is from genome assembly GCF_001949145.1 of Acanthaster planci. The sequence goes on from NW_019091401.1 coordinate 373,333, forward strand.
GAAGAAAAAGTAGGGAAAAAAAAAAAGAAAACTAAAGCCAAAAAGTCATAAAACTGATACATTTTGGATTGGAATTTTACAAAATGCAGGAACACAGTTTTTGACATGCCTTGTAATACCGGTAGATGAAGTAAAAGATCAAGTGGTCTTAGGTTTGTTCAGGTTGTAAACACATTTTGGAATCACATCAGGGCTGTCGCCTCTTAATTATCTGTGACGGTTGTATTTACCACCGCTGCTGTGCAAGACAATTTGAACTGCAATAATGACCCAGTGGTTGGTGTTATAGTAAAGCTCATCTTTCACCAGAAAGGTCAAGTCAGAGTAGTTCCTTCGTGTTGTTTACAACTCACTCAGGCTGCAACTCCACTTGGAAATGTTTGGACATTACCGAATGCCTCCAGTCCAATCCCTTCCCAAACAGTCATTTGTCTGAGAGCTCTCGACCTAAATATAGGAGCTCTTTTCTTCATCTGTGTTCGCTGTAAATTAGAGATGCCTGGGTTTTTCAAGTTTCTCATGTGGTGGGGGTGTTTATCGTGCAGGTAGAATATAAATATTGTCAGTGACAGTTGCGTATTAACGAGACAGGAGAAAGTGGAATATTACCAAATTTGATGGAGCATACAAGGCTTGGTCCCACACGTGTGTTATTAGGCATTTTGTGGCTTCATTAAGGGTGGCACAACAATGAAGAGAAGATCTGTTATAAGGGGATATTTAAGTTAAGTTCTTATGAGTGATTCATCGGAGCCTTTAATTTTTATGAAAAGCCTTGGCTTTAAGATGTTGGATGAATGACCAATTTTTGGCTGTTGAATTTTGGGGGGGGGTTAGTTTATAAAAGGGTCAGTGTGAGTGTAGTAAATGTCACAAGTTTCTTGCTAAAGTATGACCTGGGCTTATAGATTACATACTGTTTGTGCTTTGCCTACTGGCCATCATGTACTTAGAAAGGTCAGTTGCATGATTCTTTGCTACAGCTCAAGATGCTGAGGATTGATAAGTTGAAAATTAGCCTGCAGATCTGTTTTTAATTCATAAGGTTTCTCTTTGCATAACAGTGTTTTGCTTGTAGAAGTGACACATTTGTTCTGTCCTGTTTTGGTCATTTTGTGTGGTCCCCCCCATAGGAAAACCAAAACCACCTCACACTCTGCTTGCCTTGTCAGCTTGTCTTTTGCGTATGCCTGGATGGTTTTCCATATGTTTATGCCAGAGAAGAAGCATGCATGCATTTTGCCAGCCTTTCAAGATGAACTAAGATGATGTGGGAGGATGATATATTGTCTTGTGCACTGATCCTCTTGATGTGATTACTCTGTTTTGAAGTTTGTGCGTTAGGCATAAGGCTGATGAGGGGTACTTGAGTATAATGAAATGTGTCGCCTTTTAAATGCACAAGTTCACCAGAGCTGTTGCATTGCTCACACTTGTGGAACAGGCAAGCTGCAGTCCACCATTCAGTGGGAAAGAGTAGGTTCAGTCACAGTTAATGATATTTAGGGAAGAATCTTTTAAATAGAAGCTATTTTTGAGGACCTTCAAGAATTTATTTTTGAAATGAACAAAATGGAGAAACGCTTACTGTTTGATAGATTTACTGATTCTCTGAAAAAATGGTTGTATCAATAGTGGCATGAGTATGGAGGGTGAGAGATACCCCAATTCATGTAAATACTATATAAAATGCCTTAGTCATAGCTCAGTAGGTGCCTGTTTTTATGGTGGAGGATGTTAGCTATTCAGCTATTGAGGCATTTAAAATCGATGGCACTGCAATCAGAAATAGTTTTGAAGCTGAGTGAATGAGGCAAGGATGAGAAACTAAAGCCATTGTGAAAGTCAAGTAGGTGCAAGTCAAGAGGAGATGGGAAGTTGGTATTTAGATGTGCAAAGAGGATGAGCAGCGGAGGTGCAGATTTGGAGAGGTTTGACATTTATTGCTGTGATCCAGGCCTAAAAACAGACAGATGTGGTGAAACTAGGGCTAACAGAAAGACAGGTGTTTACAGTGTTTGTCCTCCCCCACCTACAAAAAGACCATCTGTATGAAAAGTGTTGAGTTTGACTTACATTACATGTATATATGGGGATTGGTCTGGGCCTGTTTAAGAATTGATGGAGGCTTATTATCTTGTTGAAGACCTGGTTATTGACCGGTGTGTAGGTGAGTTGATGTGATGGAGTGTGAAGTTTACGTTAATTGAATAATACGATAAGGTCAAGTCCAAACCTTAAGTCTGCTACCCAGATTGTAAGTAAGCCTTGAATATAAAAAACTGTTTACAACATCAACAAGTATTGTGATTCTTGCATTCCAGTGAGCATGTTTGCTAATTGTTGCTGAGGACTGAACCAGTTTCTGCCCTTCAAGTAGAAATAAGGCTTGTTCTCTCATATTTGCACTGTACAATCCACATTTCTATAACTTCGGGTTGCAGTAATCTTCCATAACTTGCATCCTCATTTTGTGGTATAATGTTTTGTGTTAGCATACACCTATCTCTGAGTTAATGGTTAACCTTTTTGCATTGTTTATATGCTGCACTTGTCTATTTTGACTTCCGTGTACATGTATGGGTATTTCATGCTGCATCACTTGTTAAACAGCAGGCTCATGAAAGGTAGCATGTTGATAAAAAACATTCAGATTCATTACTGCTGCCATCACATTGCCATGTGAACCGTAAATCACTCTCACACAAATCTTGCCAGATGGAGACCATCTCTTTTCTGTGACTATGCTGGGACCTGCGATACCTGTGTGGCACCAGAGGACCAGGTGTACAGTTCACTAGTGGGTTCACTTGTGAAAGCCCACAGAGGACTCAGAGACACAGGGCACACAGGAACCTTACTCTTAAGAGTACTAAAGTGACTGCCAGCACCTGTTCACCTGATTGCAGGTGGTAGTGGTTCTTGGTAATAATTTTTAGCAGATCTACCATAGCTTATGTGAAGTACATGTGGAAGTTGTGTGATTGGCTGGGGACATGCAGGCGGTGGTGCAGACTTTAGATAGAGCCCTCCATTAAAAATAATAGTGTCACATGTCCTCTGTTCATGTTCACCTACATGTATGCATTTCACATGTGGATGCCTCGAAGCACATTTCTATTTAGATATATTCAGAGTTGCTGTCCGTATGAAGTTGTTTCATCTTAGTTGTGGCACCAAGTGAGTTCTGCAGTGAAACTATCCTGTCTGCATGCATGGTCAATCTTGCTTTAAAACACTTTCTAATGGCACAGATATGTTCAGCAGTTTTCCTTTTTCAGTCTCATCATGGATGTTTTTTAAATCAACATAGGAACAATTAACACTTAACAAGTTACCCAGTGTTGTTTAGTTGTTGTGTTTCGTTGGAATATGTCGTATGGATCATTATAAAAAGCCAGTTATAACGACGCATGCTCAGTACGAGGCTATTCAGGAACAGCTACGCCTGTGTGTGATAGTCTGTCCTATCAGCTCAGACCTTGGCTTTTTGAAATACTGAACTACATGTAGCCCATTACTGTTCAGGTACAAGCTTTTAGTTTTCCATACGTGGACAATTTCCTTAGAGTGTAGGTATTGGAAAGTGTGGGTTTGCAAAAATGTATATTCATACACCTGTATGAGTGATAACGTGTGAGAAAAGTCTGCATGCTAGAATTAAGTCTTGATGCACAGTACATGTACTTGTGCATATAATGACACTTAACATTGACCGGATTAGAACTTTTATGAAGTAAATGTCAGTAAGTTTCCTCAGTCTGCTACCGTGCTCAGAGAGGATTAATTTCCATGGGTGATTGGAATACATTCAAAATATCAATTTCCTCAGGAGTCTATTATTATGCAGGTCTATTTGGACTGGCTAACAAGTACAGGTACATTAAATGTAATTTGACATCCCCTTACCAAGTACATTGTATTTGAGCTAATCAACACAGTAATCAACATAAAATATCTGAGCCAGTACAGTGTCACCCTCTTTAAGTTTTGAAATTGCACAGTGCCTTTTAAAGGCCAAAATATATGCAGCGTCTGGCATATGCATACAGGCCTTTTATTTCAGACACCTATTTTTTTTCTGTGATATATGACCCCTCTCATGCATATGCATGTTGTCCTCTATTACAAATCATTGTTAGTACAGTCATTGTCAGTCGGCACTTGTCTTGTTCATTTTTCTTTCCCACACTAATTTGTCTGTGAATTGATTCCATTTTTCTCCAGGAGCTGCCTGGAGATTGGAAGATGATGAAGCTAGGAATCCTCCACCCTCTCCCTCCATTGATGATACACCCTTTGCCCGTGCTACGTCACAACCTTACTATGCAGTATCACCAAAGTTCAATGTAAGTGTATGTATACAATGAAATTCTTCCACCCCACATTTGAGAAAAAAGAGTATAGGTCTGTTATAAAAGATCTCTAATTTGGAGTCAGCGATGACGATGAGCATATTGTCTTGACATTTCGGAGAGTGCCGTGTCTTTGCTTCAGTATATATGAAATAATTAATTTTTCCCCCGTGGCTACGGATAGTCTGAGTGGTGCTTTGTCGGTAAAAAATAAAGCCATAGCCACATATATGTATGCTACATTCATAGACACAGCCGCAGGCTTCTGGCGGAGCTTATTTATGTTTCCAGCTTTGGTTTCATATCTCACCATCCAAAACCATTGAGGTTTGAATGTTCAGACCAAATGAGAAGAGGGCTGTCTCTGGCTTCATCTATCATGGCCACATTAATGTGAAAATTTCCAATTAAGGCATCTTTGTGTCGTTGAAGTCTGAAGATGGAAACAAGCCCAGCTTGGTTTAGTGAATAGTCTCAGTCCTCTGTGCAGCCCAGGTCTGCTTCATACTCATTGCGAGATCTGTTCAAACATCATATTTTGGATGAGTACAAAATGTTACTTTTGATCAGCTATTAGGGAGAGTTATTGGGACATTCTTGGATAAAAATTATGAAGCAACACTTTGATAGATGTGCCTTAGACAGGAGTAACTGGTTCATAAATGAAGACTTTGATCCACCTGCTCCGCATGTGTTTCTTTATAGGGGACATGAATCCTTCATCTGTCTAACTCCTGTAGCCTGTGTCTTATTGCCCGTACCACTGGATGGCACGGGGTCTTAAAAACAAAGATAAATCAGTCGGCTAGTACAAAAGATGGGTCTGGGTATCAGGTGAACCATTTAGAGTGTGGTGCATCCTGCTCCACAAGCCTACGGGATGCAGATGGTACTCTTGACACTGTTTATTGGATTGGTTGGCCTGCATCCGACCGATGGCCAAAGTGGCACGTACGTATGTGCTGTTCCCAGCTAAGGGTGGTGTACAGGGTGTTACTCGTGCATCTCCCTGGCTATGGAATAACACCTGCATGTAAGGCTGCTCACATCGCCTGTGAATATTCCCTCAAGGTTTGGAATAACCCACTTTTTAAAACAGATGATGGAGTTCTTGGCCTCATAGCAAAGTTTGCCCTTTTTACCTGTTTTATATAGAATTTTTCATAATTCATGATTTCTTACCATGTTTTAGCGGTTGTGATGCAGGTGCTATAGGTGCTAAAATTGTGCTGTTTGATTCTTGGCTTTGGAATGGGTCATTTTCAAGAGTGTAACGTGCTACATTACAGTTGAAATACCATAAAAAGCTGTTGCCATTAGAGATAATCTGTCGGAAGAGAAACTTACAGACATTACGAATTCATCATGAACAAAGATAATGTGCTATAGTACATGCACATAACTGTTTCATGTCTATGACAACCCACTTTGGAGGGAGCAGCACTTTTATTTAAAGTGTTTGATATGTACATTTATTAAGTTGTATTAAGTTGTTTCTCAAGCAAAATTTATTTCATAGAAATTAGCAAAAGAACTAATCAATGTGGCTAAAACTTCAGTGAATCAAATTGAAATATTAAATGTTCTCTTTTATTTTGACCAAGGATGTACATGTACCTGATATGAAAAGATGAAATCCTCTTCTTGTGCCAGCTTTCTAGCTTAAACTTTCAACTGGTGATGAACATTTTGTGAAAAAGCTGTGGTTCAAAGGTCTCAAGAAAACATCCCTCTTGCTTTGTCACTGAAGTTGTTAATATGATCACCTCACCATCCCACCCTTAATTATTTTTTTTTCTGCCTGTGATGAATGTTGCAATTCACAGATAATTGATGAAAAAAGACAAGCGTCAGTGCTGGGGTTTAATGAATATCGCCTCTTGATTTCCATTTTTTTCGACAGGATGATGAAAAGTCCGGCAAGAGCAATGGGGGCAGTGGGCTGGTCAAGCTGGCTCGCCGGCTTAGCCAGAAGGGAGATAGGAGGGAGAATAAAGGTGACAAGCCTCCCTGCAGACAGCGCTCCATCAGCGTGGACAGGTAAGCAATGAATTCGGGCTGATCACATCAAGAGGGATTGCCCCCGCTTGTTCAGTATTTTAACATTTTGTATGGATTTGTTGTAAGTGGCCTCCAACATGGCTGTCTGGTAGATTTGCCATGTAAAGATGATTCTTCCATCAACTGGTCGTAGCCTTGAATTTACATTGGTTCGCATGACTCTGTGAAGAAAACAACTCTAAAGAAGTATGTACACACTACAGAGAGTTTACTTACTAACCAGCCACATGTACACATGTTCTAGTTTCGTAGTTGTGGGGACAAACACATGACATTTCACCTTTTTTTTGGAGACTGAAAATGTTATGGGCACAGAGAAATGTGCCCACAAGTGGTTCCTAATTTGCCTAAAAAAGGCAAAAGAAAATGTCCCCTTTACCCGGTGAAGGCATACCCACATATCTCATCTCTGAATGTGGTACCAAGATTTATTCTAACTCTGGCTGTGACTGTGACTTGTTATCAAGGGTAATTCATGTACGTGATTTCACAACCCACAATGAAAGAATCCTGAGCTTACTGGGTTTGTACAAAATTTGCATGTACACGTAGGTAATGTAAGTTAAGACAAACAGATGTGGGTGAGTAGTTCAGTCCAGCTTGCTGAAATAAGCAGAACAACCTCAGAATGTCACAGAAATCAGTGGCCCAAAGCTGAAATGCATAGGCTTACATTTAAGAATGCCCACAATTTCTTCCAGTATTGCAGTCTGCTTGTTTTCCCAGTACGTTGTAGATTCCTGAAGGTCTTGCACATCACATTTCTTACTCTTTGATAAAGTCTTTGGAGAATCAAATGAACATGCTTATCATTAGATCAGGGTTGGTGTAGTTCCTCTCCAGTAGAGCAATGATATATAAAATAATTACAGGGACTACCTCCAGTCATTGGACATGATACTGAATTTACAATCTGACGACAGCTTCTGCCAGCGCAGTGTGCTCAAGCTTGTCATTGGACATGGATGATTCAACCAAGTGGCCCGTTCATTGTCAAACTGTGTGTACACACATAGGAGCAATGTCAGTACAAGTTTTTGTAAGCCCATGCACTAGGTGTAGCAGCATTCATTTCAAAGTAGATCATTGAGGTCAAAACCGCTTTTGTTATTTGGGTGTTTCATTCCAGGAGTGTTCATGAATTAGGATATAAGTGATTATGAAACAGGGAATTAACATATTAGGAGTGGTGAAAAAGGTCACATTTTCATTGTGAACATATAAGATGATGGTTTGAGGTTGTATCTTTTTGTGAGTGAGTTGGGTTCAGCAAAAACCAGTGGACTCCATGTTTTGGACAGGATACTATTTCCATTGTCAGGGGAATGCCGTCTGGAATATTATTTTAATTTTAGTTTATACTTTTTGGGTTAGTAATTTATGGCACAGTGTACACAATATGTACACCCAGTTTCTTTCTACTTTAAAATACAATTTGAACAATGTGACAAAAGTCCTCTCTTTCACGTTATTCAACAGTTGATGGGATATGAAAATGGATGTGTGAAAAACCAAAGAACTAAATCCCTGTAGATTTATTATGAAGAACAGTGCATGTATGTGACATGGGTAATTATCTTTACAGGCCTCTTACTTACCATTCCTAAATACCTCAGACAGTCTCCCTATTCAACAACGTGCAACTTGACCGTGTATTAACATTTGATAATGCCCGATGAGAAGTGATTATGCCTGCTGCGTAAAACATGCTGGTAGCTGGATACAAAACAGTTTTCTCCATCCCTATTGGACATGAGTCTGTGTGCGACGCAACACACAGAACGCCCCACGCGCACTAAGTCCATATACAAGGAGATTCTGTCGGACAACTTTCAACAGGAACGGGGGTGTTCGGGAAAATAAAAGTAAAATTTTAAAACAATATTGTTGGTAATCCATCATATGTTGACTTCTTTTGACTCTCTAAATAAAAAGGTATGAATGGGAATAAATATGTGCTTGGCCAGCCTTAAACTAACATTTAAGACCTTGCTCAGGAGAATGAATGCTGATAATGCCCTCACCTGCGGCTGGGCATTAGTTGCGTCCATTCTCCAGAGTTGGGTTTAAATGCACATTGGCCAAGCACATATTTATTTCCTTAGTAATATCAGGCAACCTGGTTTTCAAAGGGCAATGTATGAAGCAATAAGGAATTTTAAAATAATGGTGCAGAGTTTTTCCACACTAGTAAACTAAATCTTTGTTATGCCAAGCATTCATGAGATACCCGGGACCTTGTGAAGGAAAAAAATCTTATGTAAAAGCTGAGTTTATTGGAACAGGAGAAAAAACTTGTTTGTGTTTTAACATACTGTAATTAAAGGGCTGAGCTTGTGGAATAAGTTGCAGAAGTTGTGAAGGTTGAACGTCAAATACTAACATCAGCATTTTTTATGATGACATTGTTATTTTCATTGATCTAAAAACTAAAGATTTGCTAGGAGTCTTGTCTGTCTTGCCTTATGTTGGTGGAAGAGCTGTTGTATTTTATATTTTGTGGTCTCCAGAGGTAATGTAAATGAAATGACCTCAGGCACCAGGCAAACTAGTGTCAGTGCTGTCTAAATTGAGACATGTATGCCTAAAAAACCACTTATGTACATGTACATATGGATGAATCAACTACAGCTAGTCCTTAAGATTATCTGATTAGAAAAGCCTGCGGATGGGACTGTTTGGCTTCATGTTACCCGGGTCCCTTTGGCAAGAACGATCATTCTGTGAAAGAAAGTTCCCCCCTAATTTGCCCCAAACCTGTCACCCTTTCATAGGGCTGTCAAAGAATCATGCACCCCATTAGCACCCATTCAGGCCCTTGCTTTTGTCCTGACCCACAGTACTGTACACTTGTAGCCAGGACCACCAGAGGGTTTTTGAGAGGTATTTTATGTGAGCGTTCACAGGCTTCCTGTGAACATGCTGTGTCAAATATTGTTGGCTGTTTGTGTTTGTGCAAGAACTGTGTGCTTAAAGTTAACAACAACTTAACAAGCTGTCTTATTTACCTTGTGGCTTGCCTGGCTTATATGCTGGTTCAAGCTGGTTTGAGTCTTGGTTGTGGAAGCTTAACTGTCACATTTGGCAAAGTTTGAAGATTTGTAAGTAAACACATTATTTTACATTGCAATGATAAATTTTTATAGCATTCAGTTAGGAACTTCAACATTAGTATAACTATTTCAACTTGGTGCTCTTTTTGACTGTTGGCACTGCTTTGTATCATGATATTATGACATCTGGATAATACCATGTATCATGACAGGATGCCTGACTAGGATAGGTTATTAAGGTTGCGAAAAACTAATTATGAGAGGAAAATGTTAGAGTCAGAATAGATCTTGTCTTTATACTAGACTTTTATATTGAGAACAGGAAAAACTTTTATATTGAGAACAGGAAAATTTATGCCACGGTATTCATGTTTCATTAGTAAGCTATTTTTGGTTATTTGGTTACTTGTTTTTGTTTTTTGTCTTTTGTTAACATTCTACCATAACCCCCAAATTAAACAGATTTCAAAGATTGATTTAGATTTGGTAATGGATTATATCGCAGATTTTTATCTTTACTGTCTTGAAAACTAATTATGAAAAGAAACATGTTGCTTTGCATTTCCTCCGTTTGCTGAGTTTGTTTAACAAAGAACCTTATCTTTCTTGAGTCACACAACACACTTTCCTGTGAGTTGATATTGTTGCCAGAAGTAACTTAGCAGCATTTGAAATTGTGCATGTTTCCATACATGGATGATTTCTTTCATTTTTAATTGCTTTTCTTTTTGTTGTGTCTGCACTCTGTTATTTTTTTGTTTTTAACTTTCTGTTTACATACAGTAACAGTGAGGACGACCCTATTAGTTTGGACCACTGGCTGTGGCCCATTCTAATGCCTGAGGGCGATGGTGACACAATCATAAAGGCTGTGTAAGATCACTTGTGCATCCTCCCTCTTATTGTAGAACAGCCTGTTTGTAGTGAGACTTCATTGCTAACACATTACATTTTTGCACTGTTTTATTTTACCGTACATGCACTTGACATAACACGCATTTCCATATACTTACATGTACGTGTACTTTCATTCATTCCACATCTCATAAAAATGACTATAATCACCACTTTGATCATTTGAAATTCAGGAATCCTATTTTAGGCTCTTATTTCAATGCAGTAACTTAAAATAAAATTAGCAGGCCATACTTTTTGCCTTGAGAGACCAGCATTCCATGTGTGTTGTCAGAAGTTTCATCTTCATGCAGTAGTCTTCTTTGCGAGATTTCCAATGTGCCTGCACTGTCGATCATGTTTTTTTATTTTATACTTGCTTGTGCACAAATATTTACCAGGGACCTTACATGTACAAAAATGTGGGTGAATCAGGCATGTAGTAGGGTACATGTACATGTATACTCTGTCAAAATTAAAATCAACTAAAGTGGTCTTGGACATGGTTCTTTCCTGAACGAATTTTTGTTGAACTTAATCTGAATGTATTCAGTATATGTTGTGAGGTGATCATGTTGTGCACCTTAGAAGTATGTCAATCACAGATCATAAATTCTTTGGGATTGGGAATGGGGAAAAGAAAGCAATTGATGGGTTTCACACTTGCCCACGTGAGATACCGTAGTAAGAATAGATCTGTCACCTACATTGTACATGTACATATGTAGGATTTTTCCCTATTCCCATGCACCGTGTCTCCTTTGTACTTGTAGTACCAAGCTTGCAACAGTGCAAGATTTGAATGACATTATTTATACAATTTTATGTGGAAACAAACGAACCACATCAAATTGAAATATGATTGGGAAGAGATCTACTTCACTAAATATAAGCTGCATTGAAAACTTTTTCAACACCTTTTCAAAATCTAATTGCCAACTTTTGTGACATGTATGCTTGAAACCTTTTCACCCTTGTATTACTTGTACATTACTGTATCAGGTGTTGTTGATAATCATAAGAGGAAGCCAAAAAAATCCATTCCTGCAAATTGCACAGAGGGTTTAGAACAGGAGCATCTGAAGAAAATATTTAAATCGTACTTTGATTTTTGTGACATTTATGTACCAATGAGAAGTTAAGCTATATGGCAGGTTTACACTTAGGTGATTTATTTAAGTCTGTGGTATGCGTATGAATCTCCAGATGATTATTTTTGCAGTGTAACCCCATGACACAGTGGAAAACGTCCTACAGGAGCAGTGGACCATGTTCAGAGTGCAATCAAGCCTGAAATGTTTACTCCTGTGTCTCTGGCTACAGGACCAATTTTTTTCCAACCCTGTTGTTGCAGTCTGTATGAATGAAAATGTACCCTCTTGAAAGCAGTCCATTGATCACTAAAATATGTTGCACTGATTTGGCAGCAGCAGCAGCCTGAATGGTAGATCATGGGTGGATTGGCTCGTGGGAGGGGGAAGCAAGGAGGAACTAAAGAAGCATTGGGCAAGGGATAATACCGTGGAGTGCTGGTAACGATTTTGGTGTACAGACATACATGTATTCAATATGTTACTGTTGATTAAACACTAGATATTTCTCTTTCATTGGTAACTGCATGGGTATAGTATGAAGTTTGCCCTTGGAGGTGTTTTCCTACCTCCATGGTTTGACTAACATTGTCCTGGTGATTCCTCTCTCATTTCCTACATCAGTAGTCATTTTTCTTGTGACTAATTTGCCTGCCCTCCTCAGACTCACACATACTCTTACTGATAAATGTATTGTTAGGGATTCACATAATCTAGGTCAAGTATGTTAGAAACGATAATTGTTACAACTTGTACAAAGCCTGCGTACCTGTCTGCACACAGAGTTATACTGAGTTCTCAACTCTGTAGTTCATCTGCATGCAAATAACATTGTCGAAAGTTTAATGTCTATTCCTATTACAGAAAAATAATTTGTGATGGACAATTTTATTCTTAAATTGACCAACTTTCAGTGGGGTCTGGCATTTCACCTTTCTTCATTAGAGGTCTAGCGTACGGGTACATGTACATTTATACTAGACCTGTACATGTACATTTACATGTATGTGGTCAAGCCATCAGCATAATATTCCCATGTGGATGATGGCTTACAAAAACAAATGGAATTTTGTCAGGCCAATCAAAATTCAGTGGAGAGGATTTGCCTAAGCTGGAAAGCTGCATCATGTAGGAGCTGTCCATTAATCTACATTTCTCGGGTTTGCATCATTGCCAGCACATGTATATATAATTTGCTGGCCTCGTGACTGTTGGCATGATTCCTTGCCACAAGGCATATCTGTGGCTTTCAAAACCTCTCTGAAGCAGCTCTTTAACTCAGACACTTTGGAGACTTACAATGAAGTGAGGGCTCAGGTGGCACAGTATCAATGTAGTCTTCTGGGGATTTACACCGCACATGTAGGATCAAGTCCCACGGTAGTATTATTCCAATAGGGAAGATAAAAACCCAGTTGTTTTTGATCAAGCTAAGTTGTTCTTAATTTATATAGAATGCTGTTGGGGTTCAATCAAAGAGTAACCTCTGAAAGGTTGGAAAAAGCTCTAGTAATTGATTGTGCGCATGGACATACATGTAGCTACCCTCCATGCATCCCAACCTAAACTTTTTGCAGCATTAAAGACACACAACCACCTTTGCAGTGGAATGAAAACAAGGGTAAATCTAGAGGGGCTAGGTTACTCTGACGTATTGAATATTATTGTATTGTAGAAAGGCCGAAGCAGGTACTGGTAGCATGAGCTTTAAAAAGTTCTGCACATCCAATTTAATGCAAACAGAGCTAATGAACAGGTGAACTGTTTGATTAGCTTTTAAAAGTTCTGTACATCCAATTAAATGCAAGCAGAGCTAATGAACAGGTGAACTGTTTGATTAGCTTTAAAAAGTTCTGCACACCCAATTAAATGCAAGCAGAGCTAATGAACAGGTGAACTGTTTGATTTATGAGTAAAGCATGCATTTCTCTTTAACGCGTAGGAGCTCATTTGAGTTACTCACATTTCAAACATTTTAGTTTGTAGTGCTTGATTGTCTTTCTAGCAAAAGTATTGACATACATATGTAATTGCCCATCACCTTTGTGGAAATTGAGTCCTTTTCAAAGTGCCCTAGATATGAAATGAAATGTAACATGTCAAAGTAGGAGATTATATGTCTGAGAAACTAGATAGTGACTCGGAGTACATTTACATACATTAAATTATGGGTTGGAATTGGAGTAACTTGGAGGAATAAATCTCCAGTCCAAGTTCTTCTGCAGACATTTGTTATTTAAATTTTTGCATGGACAATGGGAAGTTTGCATTCCCATTCAGTCAAAGTGCATGTATTCAGTTAATACAGTGTCATCGCTTGATAGGCTTGATTGCTACCACAACACCTTATGTGTAAGTACCTAGAAGACTTGTTAAAATCTTTTATTGCTTCTCTACTCGTTAAATGACCTCCAAGCATTTACTGCATATATGTTTGTCCCCTAAATGTCTCTCCTCTGCAGCGGAGATGTTAGGAAGGCTCACAGCATGGAGAACCTCCTTCAGCAGACAAGTGACAACAGCAAGGCCTCCTCCATTCCTCCCTCACCAACTGCCCCCCAGAAGCTGCACCGCAGCTGGTCGGCCAAGAAGCGGAGCAGCAGCAACACGGAAGTGGACACTGGGGCTGGCATAGGCAAGGACAGGACCAAGAGATACTCTAAACAGATGACAGATAGCCAAGGTAGGGCAGGGCTCTCTGGGCTTTGCTTGATGGACCTGTATAATACATGAAAAATGAGTTGTAAGAACTCACTGAAATCAACTGTGATCGGGAAATGTACTACATTACAGTATGCATGATTGTGCAAAATTGTCACTGCATTCAGTGAATTAGCTTACATTCAAACAATGGGCTTGCCAATCACCTGGTAGCCAAGCCGTTACTTTCTGTATTAGGCCAGTGACGATAAAAATCACTTTTGAGTGGATATTGACGCCATCATTTGACTGGAAGGCAAGTTCTGAAACTGCTAAATTTGCAAGCCTTTGTGGTTGTCCCTTTAGCCCAGTATAACATGTGCAACTTAAGTGTGGTTGTCTCTCATTATGTTCGATTTCTTTTCCATTGTGGAATATTGCCAGATCTCAAAGTGATTTGTAAATTCTGAATAAAAATAAAGTTGCTCCATAAGAATGAGGGCTGATTAAAATGTTTCCTGCTCTCATGATACCATGCATGCAATCAGCCAATCAGCCAGGGATTAGTCTGTGAGTGAATATAAACATGATATCCCCCCCCCCCGCTAGGTTGGTTTTGAAATCTATTTTGTGTGTGTGAAATATAACAAAAAACACGATTCACTCAAATTAATTGTTCAGTTCAGTCAAGTTTTCTGTCAACATGCTGGCTTAATTTTTTCTATTCAATATACACATAAACTTCATTTTCTTCGATTGTTTTGCTCAAGCATGGTCCAAACACATCAGCTTTTGGTCAGCAAAAAATTATGTGGCACCCTGTTTCACCATGTACCCTTTTTTTGAAGTCACCAACCTTACGGTTTGACTGTTTATGTTTTAGCATTATTCGATGCAGTGGAACACCAAGACTTAGACACAGCCAGGCTCATACTGGAAACCAACGGACTGGATGTCAACCAGGTCAATGAGGATGAATTTACAGTGCTGGACATTGCTGTCATGACCAACAACATGCCCATGGCCAGACTGCTGCTGAGCTGTGGTGCAAGAGAAAACCCGAGATGTAAGTTGACTTCTATGTTGGGTAATAGGAAAAACAAAACATTTTTGTTGATCTGTACCTTCTTACCCCCAATTTTGACATAGAAAGTTTGGACACATGCTTGAGGCTCTTAGGCTGCCATATTGAAATTTATAGTGCTTTGTGCACATTCAGATGAAGTCAGCTAAGTGTAACCTCATTGTAAGCAAAGATGCAGTGTGTGCGTGTGGTATGTTTACCGCAGTAACTCGTATTAGTGGTTTATGCAACAAAATCAATTGTTCATACATGGCATCCGTACCGGGTACTATGAGGCTGATTTTGGTCAACATCAGTTGGTTTTCAGTAGTTTCAGGGAAACCAGCCATTTCTTTTCCTCCAGGAATCTCATAATGAGCAACAAAATTGATTGTTTCCATCAATTTGAGCAGTTCTTATGAAAGATGCTAGAGCCAGCAAACTCAACACACTAATAAACGAGGCAGAAATGCGGGTACAGGAGATGACGTCTCGTCTTGTCAACATCGGGCTGAACAGTGCTACAGGTCCCACAGGCTCCTCCAAGGTATGTAAGCCTCAAATATTTCTCCTTTTCACTGATGTATTTCTTAGATTTCTTTTCTGATTTATTTAAAATAAGAATTAATTTTTGTAATATTTACTCCCACCAGTGTTGTAGTCAGATACTGCCTAATTCAGTATTGAACTGGTTAAGTGTGAATAAAGCGGGAGTACATAGGCATTTGATGGTAAATGCACAGAGGTAAGATTACAAACTGAATGTAAGACTTCAGACACTCCCAGTTTTGTAAAATTTAAGTTTTAAGGAGAAAAGTACTCAGCCAAGTACTTTGTCCAAAAAACTAAATTTTTATTAAACAGCGATAGTCTGAAGTCATCATTTTACTTTGTAATCTTACCTTTGTGCGTGTACCATCAAAGGCCTATGTACTTCAGCTTTGTTCCCTCCTAACTAGTTCAATTATTTGGCAGAGAACTTGGTACCAGAAAAGTACTTGACTACAACAACACCGACTCCCTCAATTCTCCTGCTTTACTCAACCAGGTTTTACCATTTAAAAATTATCACTTTTCAACTGAAGTATTTAGAACAGTTGGTCAACAAAATTTTCAGCCTCCAAAATGATCCTGATAAACTTTTAGTGAAAAAAAAATTGATTTCAGAATTTCACATTTGTTTTCTTTTCCATTCTTTAACATTGCACCGTTAAAAGGCAACAGGTGCCAGGTGAAGACCTTCTTCTTTTTCTTTTCTTTTTTTCAAAAATGAGGATAGCTGTGTTAGTCTTGGAGAGGCAGGCATTTGTGAAATTACATTTAGTGTGTTTGATTTAATGCTAATTTAATCAGTTTGGTTTATGTAAGGCTTGAAATTGGGCCTAACCATGCTGGGGCAAGTACGGTGTAATGCACAGCAGCAGCTTCTCCCAGAAATGATGAAGCTCTAAAACTGTTTGACCAAGTCATGTTGAATTAACTTTACACAGACATAGATTCTGCTTTACCCTGATTTTATTTTAGACTTGAAGTTCGAATATGAGATCTTAAATGAATTGATCTATAATTTCTCAGCAGTATGAAAGCCAGTCACTGGTCTGTTGCTCTCAACATCTGGCAACTTGGGAACATTTCAGAGATTTATGGGCATAGCACATTATAACTACTTACTACCACAATCCCTGTGAGGCTTTCGGCTCTGGAAGCTTCTGTGGAAACTATTATAATTAGTAATAATAGTATTTGCAGGAAAGATGAGAATGTAAAGGTTGACAGAGACCAAATGAAGAGTACCTACTGTAGATCTCTATTTGTTCACATTGTAAACTCTGCATTGATAAATGGAAAAGGACTCTGTAGTACCATTTTCAATGGCTGCATTTGTGTTTCTGATGACTTGCTAACACACCAATGGGAAGGAAATAAACAACTGGCACGTACTGTGTTTGTTCATTTAATCATTAGAAGAGATACAGACTGCCAAAAAGTAATATGTTCATCATCATTTCCCTTTGGTGATCCAGAAAACTGACAATCAAACATACATGTAATGAACATGAACATTCACAGTACGTTCCATTTACAAGGCAGTAAATTTCCACTGAGTGTTTTATTTGCCGGGAATAAGAATAAAAAGTTCTCAAAGTCGTAGTGTTATTTTAAAAATTATATTGTGCCTGAAATGTACTCTGTAAGGCGAATAGAACCGTTGGAGATATTGAAGAAGAGAAGTCACACACATTTTCCTGAACTTTTCCCAAGAGAGAAATCCTTCAGTAGTTTCAGTGCAAATAGACATTGTTCATCACTCTGGAGTGCATGTAAATTGAAACCCAATTAGTGTGGAAGTCTAGCTTCTAATGCTCGGAGTTACTTAAATTCCCCTGTTGGACACTTATGGGAATGTGGTAGTTTGGCAAATATGGGCCAATTCTGCATATCGACCAACCGGCCAGTGATCAAGCACCCCTAGTACCCATTATTTGCTTTGAGGATGGTGTGTCCTTATGAACTTAGCGCTGATAATAAATATCAGTAGCTCATATTCAGATGCACTGGCTTTTTAATCATGTTCTTGAACATTTTATTTGTATGGCCAGCTGTTATACTGAAGTGACTTTTTTTTCTCTGAGCTGAGTGACACTTTTGGTCTTGTTGGCTTAGGTTTTTGCCATTCTTTTTGAAACTTTTCATTTGAAGATGGATACATGTAAATAAACATTTATGAAATAATTGCTTAATGTTTCCTGTCTGTAATTTGAGTACATTCAGTAATACTGTACACACCTTCAAGGTGTATAAGCACTTGATTTATGGTTGACTCGCAGATGTATAACAAGGTATTAGGTGATAATCAACTGAAAGTTTGAGAGACGAACCTGTCAAGAAATGAACCTGCAAAACAGGATTGATTTCTGAAAATGTGGGTGTTGCTGCCCACACTGTTTAAGCATCAATTGCTTGCACATTGGATTATCTATGGGATTTACCATATAAAGTTGTGTGGTGGTTCTGTGTTTGTTGATTCAGGATCTTGAGAAGCATTTGCGCGACTGGGAGTGGAGGTTTCGACTGCTGAAAAGGATGAAGGCTGGCTTTGAGCATGCAAGTAAGTACAATCACAATAAAAAGCAAAAAGACATGAATCTCTGCAGGGGTTTGATACCCAAAAGTTTGACTTAATGTGCAGGCCAAGTGAGCTGTGGCAGAATGGAATCCATTCACTAGGTGATCAAAATATCATGTCCAAGAATTTTTAATGTTTTTTTCCCTAAAATTCAATAGTTTTGACCCATTTATCAGGGATTTCGTCAACTAGGTTTTGCTTGTTATTTGCACTTTCTGCAAGATGCTTATTATCATACAGTGGCCGTTTGGGAGACAGCTCAAGCCAATTGTTAGCTCTTTCAAGTCCTGAACAGTCACGGCATTTAACAGCTGTCCCTGTTACGATCCAGTGACTGGATGTTTTTTTGATACTTTTTCATCCTCCAATCTCATCCCTACTGCTGACCTCACCAGTTGTGGGATTTGTCAAATAGGATAGCTCAGGTTTTAAAGTCATAACATTTGGAGTTTGCAATATTGTATGATGTTATTTCACAAAAGAATCGGTTTTTTTTCTTTCTTTCAAGAATTGTTTTAGTAATTAACAAAGGTCAGATGGATTAGAAGGGGAATGATAAGACCCCGCTTAATCTTTTGTTTTGATTGCAATCTTAGCTGGGAATTGGACATTGATTTTGCCATGCAGTTTTGTCATCAAAACACAATTTCTCGATCGTCCAATCTTCATTTTCAGACCTTGTGGTGTTTTCCGTGTATGTTGTGTAATTGTAGTTAAAGCAGGGCAACAAAGGGCCGAAGTATCAGCTTTGCAGAGGGACAAATACAGATATGCCACCTTTGCTTGGATTGACTGATCTCCATGTTTTCACTTTCCAAGTACACCCCAGAAAGTTGTTGTAGCTGTGGATTTCCCCCTCCCCCGACTTCTCAGTCGCTTGTCTGCATTGTTGACTTTTTTCGCAATGTGACAGGTTATGCCTACAACATCACAAGTGCTTAGAGCATTTCTTTGAAATGTTTCTGCAGCCAGTGTTTTTAGGGATTGTATAACATGAATCAATTAGTGATGGAGTGGAATGAGTATGTTTTTGGCATCTGGTTCTGCTATGAAGAATTTATAATGCTATTTCCTTTTTTGCATGTTATACCTTTTGTACACTGACAAATTTTACATTGTATCTTATCGGAGTGAATCTGTACTTGATAAAATGTGTTTCAAAACTTGTGTTTTTGGATCAGAATTTTTTTCCTCTCATTACCAGTGCTCTGTTTCCTTCCGTCATACTTACATGTCATAGTACCCAGGTGTGTTTGTAATGTATCTTAAGTAGGTTCTGTAACATCAATTGAGTTTGTCACGGCATTGCATTACCCTGGCTAGGATGATAATGTACCAACATGGAGGCATGGAAGGCCCAATTACATAGAGGTGCCAGTGTGTGACGGTTCTTGTGTTGTTTATCACCATTTAAGATTTGGTCTGATCTTTTTTTTTGTCGGGGGGGGAGGAATATAAAAGCACCTGACAGCATGTTTTTGCAAAATCAACCTGGCTGTGTGATTACAACCTGGTGTAATCATTCTTCACCAAATAAACTGAAATCAGCCAAATCACAACAACCTCCATAGGGCAAAGTTCAACTAAATCGCATTTTCTATTTTTTTTAAAGAGACAAAGTTGTGTTCCATAGGCACAACCTTAGCAGTTAAGAGCAAAACCCTGGGCAAAACTCATTTTTACCGCTTTCACAAAGAGACAAAGTTGATTGTGGAAATGTGTTCAAATGTAACAATTTTGCACCTGGCATGCACTTTTACATTCTTTCAGCTTTGACCTTGAGACTTTGATTGATTGTTCAACAGGATTCTTTTTTAAAAAACTGCTAAAGGACAAAATTCATCATGAAGCCAGTTTACCTGTAAGCACAAATGAAAGTGATATTGTAATGATGACTGATAATCATGAATTTTGATGACAGGAGTGCCTGACCATCCAGCCTGTGTCACACTCAGCACAGCCAGCAGCACTTCATTACAAGTCCGATTTGAAGAACCTCTCAATGCTAATGGGGCTGCCGTAACCAGATACAAAAGTAAGCAGTCATAAACCATTACTTCATTATCCCTAGGTTTGCTTAATGTATGTCATGTTCCTGCTAATGCAGTAGGTAAGAATTAAGAATTCCTTCTAGCTGTGGGGTTTTTAATACAGGGGATTTTTGCACCATGTGATTAAAAAAGAGTGAAATAAGCCAGCTTGGTAAAAATGCTGCTTCTGAGAATTAAATAATCAACATGAAAAATATCACGCAAAAAAGGTTGAAAATAAAGAACTTTACAACTCCAAGCCCCATTTGAAGCAAATAAAAAAAAAATCAGCTTTTAACTGTCCAGAGTTGAATTCCCCTCATGGTGCTCTCTCTTGAATGTGCTTTCAGTTGAATGGAGTTGTTCAGAGGATTTCTTCCCTCCAGCTGGAGAACACATTTTGTATGATGTGAGGTATCCATCCTACCGAATACATGGTCTTAAACAGGTAAACAAATACTCAGAGGACCACCTGAGTTTGTTTTGCATAGTAATACTACCAACAAGTGTTAAATTTTGTATTAACCAAAATGTAATCAGTGGCTGTAGGTGTGACTTTAATGCATCACTTATGAACCAAACAAATGCAATCCTGATGCATATTAGGTCTAACAGTTTAAGTGTTTCACTGACTTGCAGTGGCATTTTGTTTCAGGTTTGAGAAGAGACAAGGCTAATGTTTGTATATTGAGAAGAGCTGTGTTGGTTTAATACCAGTTAGCACCTACCGTATAAGCATGCATGACACACAACAAAAGCCTTCGCTTTCTATTTTGTGAAGTATATATGTTTTTCTGCCTTTGTAGGGTGTAAAGTACTATGTCAGAGTTTCGGCTTTTAACATGAAGGGTTTTGGCCCATCACAAGCACCCACCCCACCTTTTGCAATACCATCATGTAAGTATATGCCATTCTATTTTTTTCCCCTTTTCGATATTCACAGGGGCACAAGTATATCACAATCTGGTCGCATGACCACCCCCTCTGTTAATTAGGGATCCTCTATGTAGGTTTTTAAGCTGCCTTCATGATTTGATTTAAATATGTCCATTTCTGAGTAAATTAGTTTTGAAGTGCTTGTACCTCACATAATTCCCACTTTAAAGTGAATTTTTGGTCTATCATAGCTACCCTGTACTTAAATTGTCCTTGTCCTTGATTCAAAGATCACACGAAGTACCAAAATGTTAGGTACATGTATGATGAGGGTAATTCCAGAAATTAGGGGTCTGAAAGTGTGACATTTTAGTGTCTCTGTTACATCTGACCTTTGGTATTTGACATGGAAATATCACCGGAATTGATTTCAAATTACTATTTGTTTGGCAGGTACTTTGCATTAATTCATCACTCTTGGAAATTAGAAAATGTGTTCTGAACACAGAAAAATGTACCCTTAATTATTGGAATTACCCATGACTGTTTATTGCTTAGAAAGAGTTAGCAGTGCCCAAGCTCCAAATTTCAGCCATTTTTGCATTTTCCCAGTTTCCAGCCTGGGGACCCTTTACCTGTCCCTGTCCCACTTTCAAGCCAGGTATATATTGATTAGGTTTCCGTTCTCATGGCTATCTGACACGCTTTATTGATTCCTTCCCTCCCTCTCACCCCACAATTCTTTCCCTCCCCCCCCCCACCAACACATACATGTAGGTTGGAGGGACATGCATGGCAATAAGTCGCGTTTCAGTGGCCGCCTCAACATGATCGACGACTTGTTCCAGCAGGTCCGAGACACCAGACCCACCGACTCTGGCGAAATCAAGAGTGAGTGGTTTTACACGTTGCTGTACACTTCAACACTACTATGATCAGATGTAGAAACTGCTTTGCTCTTCGAATCAAATTAGGGCGTACCTACGACTATCGATATGTGGCCTGATAATTATTTTCAATTAAATGTAGATGTAGACATACACTCTGCTTTTGTGTATTCCAGATGAAAATAAGAAAGGCTTTATATCTAAAGCTGATTGCGCTTTTTGTGGAAAGATATGGCAATTTGTAACATTTGGAGGCAATTGCATGGAAGATACCCTTAATGATGTGAAAAATGTACATTTTAATGAATCTAGATGGAATTCTGCAAAACAGTACAGAATAAATTTTTAACAGGTTATCAGGTGAAATAACAGTTAAATTTCAGATTCTGATTCAATAAATAATAAATGCAACCTTCTCCCTTTCTTTCTCAAAAAAATAAGAAAACAGAAAATTCATCTACTGCTCATCTCACAGTTTCTGAAGCATAGTGAGTTGCAGTCTTGTTCTTGTATTCAAGCCATTAGGAAAGAAGAAACGTATGGTCAGCAAAAGAAAGAGTGAAACAAGCACACTAGAGAGGTTGCTTCATCAGAGTTTGGTTTTGTTCTTGTTGATTACTCGGTGTTTGCAGGAAGTTCACCCAGAGCATCTCCAAATCAGGTCCGACGGACTGTGAAAAAGAGCCTCAAGAATTTCTTCCAGTCAGCTCCAAAGTTTCAGAAACATTTAAAAAGGTAAGTTGATAGCTGTTCTTCATAGCTCAGCTGTTTTGGACTTGCTTGATGTCAGTGGGTTGGTCTTTGTGTACCTTGAGAAGGGACTTTATCGCAATTAGCCTTGAAAATAGTGGCTTTGATAAACTATACCAACAAGTTATAACATTTTGACCAAAATATGCCTGGCGCTTTGTTCAAGCGAAAACATTGTATATTAACCTTGTTCCTTTCAAAGATCATTTATATAAAATCAATCAAGATACCGAGGCCTAGAACAAATAAATGCGTTTGTAAGTACATTGTCTGTCTGAACTTCCATTTCCTGTATTTAATTCAGCACAGAACTTTACTGGGAGGCTGCAAACCTGTTTTGCCCTTTTCTCAAACTACTCGAAACCTGAGATATGATGCTTTTTCACTGACACAACGAAATATAAGTGGAATACTCCACAATATTTATTATTGTACAAGACTAATGTGTACTGTAGAGGTTCTCTCATTTGAGTGTAGTAAAACTGAAGTCAGCATGATTGGATTTTGATGCTTTTGATTTGTTCCAGAGGAGTGTACCTGGCTTCAGTGATGTACAGTGATGACAAGGTCCTTGTAACTAATGAAGACCAACTCCCCATTGTGGAGGTGGATGAGACCTTCTCCAGCAGCATCCATCAAGATTTTCTTTGGTTCTTGAAGGTTAGTCCTGTTGTTACTGCCTTTTTTCCTGTGACTGACAGGCTGAAATTACTCAAGTCTGTTTGGCAAAATCCAATACACTGCACCACTAGTGTTTGCTTCAAGGAGGCCACTCTCATATGTCATGGTTGACTTCTTGCCTACGCTGTGCTGCAGTTAGTCATCCATACATTGCTTATGTGCGATATTTTCATTGAGCTCATTGGTATTCACACAGAAATTTCCGTCTTCAGAGTCATACGTCAAAATAACAAAGCTGTCAAGTTTTATGTCAAACGAATACCAGTATTTGTGCTAATGACATTTCCCACAGTGCCCTGTGAAAATGGCCTCTGTGGTGAAACCTCTGTTGACAGCGTGGTTGTATTGCTGTCTGGTATCTAGGTTGCAGGTACGTGGGAAGATGTGGACCTCCTACGTTCTGACCTGGAGAGGACTAGTGGTTCCTCCCCAGCCATCCTTTTCCGTGCCAGGCTTCTCCAGGCAGCATCTCTCCTCCAGTCAGCCCTGGGCACCCAGGACCTGGGCCAGGTCTTCTACGAGCCTATCCGAGATAGCCATGGTATCATCATCATCACCATTGTAAACCAAATCAGGGTAGGGCTTTCAAAATATTCTCTTGTGATAAGTTCAAGCAATGACAATTTGTTCACCACTGGTCGACTTTCCCTGTTCACTTGTGTACAATATATATCTGCAGGGTTCTTGTGGTCATGGAAAATCATGGAAGAAAAAGTTGTCCTGGATTGTCATGGAAAAGTCATTTAACAGTTGGGAAAAATTTTGAGACCTGGAATCCTGTTACCAGAGGAAAAAATCACTGAAAACCCATGAATGTCAAGATCATGCAGGGGTTATTTGATGGGCCACTTTGGATGTGATAACAGAATCATGATGAATTTACACGCTGTCCTTGTCAATCTACAGTAGTGGTATTCTTCCAGTTCCCAATGCCGCACAACTTTTCTCTGCAACAATGGCATTAAATGTCATGAGAAATTGTCCTATTTTAGTCCTGGAATAGTCATTGAGTTTGGTTGTGAGATCTCTGAGGTAACCCTTTCCTGGGTACCATGCAAAATGTACCCTTAACTTACCCTTTTTCACAGTTATTGGAGACAAATTCAGAAATGAATTCAGGAGTTGTAGCGTGTTAAATGTTTGAAGTGAAGTCATTGTTTTCTTAGTTCTGGTAGCTGCTGACATAATTTTTGTGTAGATTCTTGAAAACTGAAACTTTGGTAAAATGACAGACTGCAGACACTAAGTGTGTTCTTCACGGGTTAGCTGTGTTTTGATCAGAATGGTTCATGAAGAATTTTCTCCAAGGACCAAAGAATTGATTTCATCTGTTTTCATCTATTACCATTCTGGAAGGCTTCATCCGTATTCACTGCACATGTGCACCATGTCGGTGAAATATCTGGTTGTTTTTTTTCAAAACCTCAGCGTGCTCTCTGGCATTTAAGAATGAGAAATCTGTGAAACATTGCTAATGTGATTGATGATTAATGCTCTTAATTACAGGTTTTGCCCTTACACTGACGTACATCAATTAACACTTTATTCTCAGTGCTTCTCAGTGCAGATTGGACTGGCTAGCTGACCTCGGTAAGCTCAGTGGTCACGTGGTTTAGACATCTGCACTAGTAAGCAGGAGGTTATAGGTTCTAGTCCCACCCGAGTAAGCTTGCAATTTTTTCGCAACTCACGGACAAGCACTGAGAATACAGTGTTAATTAATACATGTCGATGTGAGGGCAAAACGTGTAATTAAATTAATATCTCCCGACACAAAGTACATTTTGAAATGATTAATGTTCTTTGTAGGACCAACGGGTAATGCAGACGATGTCATCTCTGAAATGGACCAATATAAATCGCATACAGAAACGAAAGTCAGTGAACATGGACAATCCTTCAGCTGCAGAGATGCTGCTAGCCTCGTTGCCTGTAAGTTGTCTTTTCAGACTGTGCATGAAATCCCCTTAATAGCAGTAACACTGCAAAATCTTGCAGGCATGTACAGATGCTGTAGTGCGTTTTGAATTGTGTGACGGTGCTCATGGGTCCTCTCATGAGAGGCAGAGAAATTTTCAAACATTCAGTTGAGAATTGGCATTACAGGCTCTGTGCCATTGTATCCTTTCTTGATTCCCGTGATTAGGTCACACTGTGCTCTTTTCACTTTTCAATTCCTGCACTGCATCCGTACCGACATGTGCATCCTTGTGTTGATCTGATTCATTCTAACACTTTCTGAATTTCTTTAAGTTCTAACACCAGCAAATGGGTAGGATTGCTGTTGAATCATCTATTTACAAAAGGTTGGGGTTTTGGATCCTTTCCTTCAAGAGCCAATAACATGACACCGCTTGACAGAAGGCTAACCAAACCTGAAATTATTGTCTCTAATGTTTAATTTTTTTTCTCACAGGAGAAGATCTTGTACCATCAAGTGAGCGGCATCAAACTCACCAAGGGTTTGTACCTAGGCTACTTGAAACTCAGGAGTTCAGTGGACACAATACGAGTCCAAGTCCCTGAGAAGCTGCCCAGCGTGCTGCCTCATGTCAAGCTGAGGGACAACCCTAATGTCTCTCAGGAAGAGTGGGAGTGGCTGCATACATTGGACAATTGCCAGGTGGGTGTGGTCAAATAGTGCATTTGGCAGTATCTGTCCTGTTTTGAAGCACCCCTTCACTGGAACAAGGGACACATAAGTTGGGAATTGGTTTATCTGGGTACCTAGCGCACATGCAGACTTCAGATTTCAAGAGAAATGGGTCGTGATGGCTTTGTGCATCCCATGCCAAATGCATATAAACCAGTGTGTGTGGGATGGCTTCCCACCACAGGACCTCCATTGCTATGCCAAAGCATGTCATCTCTTGTTCCTGCAGAGAGTGGATTGGGTACTGCAGTGAAGTGGATTTTCCAGTGGAAACATAGTTCAATATCGTTACATTTCTCCTCAGTATTATGCAAGAGCAAGCTGCATGTACATTAGCTTGCGGCAGCATTTACAAGTGTTTGTATGTGGGGCTACTGAAAAAGAAAGTCTTTGCCCGCATTGGTTAGAGCTAGTGGAAGCACATGTACCTGTGTGTCTGTGTGTGGCATGCTGTATGTTCTTTGTAGCTTTGACAATCATTGTGTCTTTCCCTGTCAGTCCAAGAGAAATCCCACCAAGATCCAGGAGGATTTCCAGCACCTCCTGGCCACAGGGACGAGGAAACTGCTGGTCAAGATGGGTGTTAGTGAGGAAGAATCATTGACGTACAGACTGTGCGACCTGGAAGTCATTGAGATGAACGAACAGGTCAGTGCCTCACAGTGAATTTGTTGATGTTAGTCCTGACAAACATGGCTGTTGTACTGAGAAATTTCTTGATCCTTTGACATCCTCAACTGTGTTAAGAGACACTTTCTTTCAAGAAGCACTCAGAAGTATCCAGTACCGTGTTAAGTAATAGAGGCGAGATTATACCCAAAGTATTTCAAAACCTCCAGATGGACTTGGAGGATCTGGAAAGGTTCATGAAATAGGTTGTCATCCTTCCCTAAAATTTGCAGTGTTCTTCTGCATCATTGGCTTGTTCGTTTGGAAGTAAAGAAATTGGTAACTTTGTTCACGCCACCAGAAGGTAATGAAAGTTTCACCTCCCATTCTCCCATCTTGATGGCTAATAGTTTTATTACTAGGATTTAGTACTGGTATTTGTTACCCGGTCCCATGTAGGTATCTGTTGTGCTGCTGTTCCCACCATCTGGAAGTGTGTGTCTTGGCCCAGGGACATCCGATGAGTGGATTGTCAGCAAAGACTACATATCTATCCCTGTGCCTGTCTTTGAAATGGGTAAGTATGAACTTTCATTTCAGACAGAAGTAGCTAAATTTCATGGTCCTTGACAGAATTTTTTTCTTTAACCCCACCAAAAAAACCTGTTAAAAACCTTTTTAAGATAATGTCCTTGATAGATCCTTAATCTGCCCAATTGTATTATATATTACCCATTTGTATTATATATTACGTAAACTTCTGAAGAATTGAGAAGTAGCATAGTTTCACTGTGTTATTTTTTGAAGCATAGCAAATTTTAGCAACTTTACAGTAGTGCTTGGAAGGAACCAGTGAAGTCATTTGTGCATGGCAGACTTTGCCAAGTTTAATGAGCCTCAATATTATCATCGCTGGAGATGTAGTATTTTAAGTAGTTCAGATTCAAGGGGTCTAACTTCACACTTAACTCATTTTGTTGCTGCTTATGCACAGTTCACATGACTACCTACCAATCTGAGTTCATCCGTCGCTTCACCCGACTCTCCTCCATCCTGGATATTGACTCGCTGATTGCTCAGCAGACTCTGAGGGAAGCCTTCTCCACAGATGAGGTCAATGATGCCAAGCAGAGGTTGCAGCAGGTGCTTGACTACCAGCAGGTGGGTGTCACCATGCATTATTAGAGTCTCCTGTATGACGTAGTTGAAGACGCTTTGCCATAATATCATGACTCGTCAGGATTTCAAGCTAAATGAAGTGTGACAGTGAGTAGCTGGGAATTCTCTGTGTAATGTGTATGGGGAAAAATAGATCAAATGTCCTGTGATCTGGTCACACATACGTTTTGGTGTTTGTGAATGCAGAGCAACAACAGCTTGTTTCACGGATTATTTCCTTACAGGAGTTAGAGACGACTTGGAAAGGAATGCGATGGATCATGGATGTCCTTCAGTATGCGCGAGATAAGCAGCTACGAGGGGGTGTGCCCCTCTCAGTCCTCTATGCACCTCCGCCATCACCAGTGGACTCTCCCATGGATGTCATCAGCGACATGGAAAAGATATTTGATGGTGAGGCATTTTAAATGTGTTTCCTGCGATATAATCTGAGGCTTTCCAACATGTTTATAGTTTGTTTAATTGAGCATTACATTTTGGCACATGTTTTTGGTGTTCGTATGCGAGTCATTCGTTTAAAATTTTTTTTTTTTACCATGAGGGATTGATATACTGTATGCAGGATTTCACTGCCGACAAATCTCAAAAACCCAGGTAGAAAACCACTTGTTCGCCTGGTTTCACAAATTTGTCAGTCTAAATTGTGTGGTTTATGGCTGTTGGTGCTACCTAGGCAATACTATTATTATCTCATTGGTAACATTACCAAGGTTGTCAAAATTGCAGCAGTGCAATGTAGCCTGCAAGCCTGAAAAAATCCAATGGAGAGAGGGACTGAAGTGTCACAAGTGGGAGGAAAATATTAGGTGAATATTCAAAGGGAAGAAACATGGAAACGTTGCCAGGATCAACTAATATCCAATCTATTGGATGCTCTTGACCCCGATTACTTAGATTTAAAACTTGGCACACAACCACCTGTGTAACATTTGGCCCGTAGTTTTCAGGGGGTAACAAGGGATTCCCTGATTAAACTACTTTTGCCCTTTTATCATTCCTCTAGCAGAAAAAGACAAGTCCACCCTACAGATCCCCAACAATGGCCAGACCCAGCCCATGCAATTCTTGAATCCCAGCAAGGAGACCAAACCTTCTACCGGTATCCTCAGAGTCTTCCCTGATTACAACTCAGGTCTCGCAAAAGGAACAAGTATCAAGGTATTTTTCTATAGGATTTTTCACACCATCACCATCGTTAAAGCCCAACCCTCTTTCCAAATACGCATGTACACCAGTGATCATTACTTGAGATTGTGAAATCTCTGACTATTGCATTACTTATGGCTGTACCATTTGTGAAAGCTTTAGTTTTGCTCACTGGCTTTGGTTGGGAGTAGCTGGGTATTTTTGGCCCAGAATGAGTCTGGATTGACAAAGTTAGCATGTGAAGGGTTTGAGGTAAAGTTGTTGCCACAGGAAGGCACTTAAATGTGTGTGTGCTGCATAGAAACATTTCCTATATCCAAACCAATCCACCATGTTTGCTCACTAGTTTATATGACAAGACTAGCTTTCTATATCATAATTCAGCCAGTAAATAACCAAATGATGAAACCAACTGCTTACTTCATTTTTTTGTTGTTGTGTCATCCAATTGTAGTTGCACGTCACCAGTAAAACTACGTGTCGGGAGATTGTAAACTTAGTCATCCAGCAGCTGAACAAGGCCGTAGAATCCCATGGTCTGGACTCACCACTCTATCTAGAGGACCAGTGGAGCGAGTTCTGCCTTGTAGCCATCATCAGCAATAAGGAGTACCAGCTCCGGGATGACCACTGCCCTTTACAGCTACAGAACCCCTGGACCAAAGGCCACCTGTATGTGCGGACCAAAGACAACACAGGGAACCTGTTAAGCATGGGACCATCCACAGCAGTGTAACATACTGGTATGAATCAAGATAATTCAAAAACAGACTTCAGGTTAACACTGAAAGTGGTAGACGAAAAAAAAAACTCTTATTGCATTTAGTTGACACTTGTTGGATCAAAATTTAAGTGTTTTTATTTTTGTAAGTTATAGTAATTATATGTTCTGTTCAACAGTGTAACAGATGAAAGAAATGAATTGCAGCCAGAGCATGATCCCAAAGGGCATTCATTTCATATTTTACTTCTTTTTGTGTGTGATAAGATTTGACATGACCCACGGTAAACAATACAAATGCAGCATGGATATTAAATTTTTTGGGGCCACACCTTATCTGTTCAGCTCTGATTTTTCGGCACAAAATTTACACAAAAAGAAATTTCTGTTTGTGCTGCACCGGGGTCCATTGCTTCCATGATTTAAAGGTACATTCAGAGATACATCCACAGGAAGCTGAAGGGCTGTGACATTGTTTATTTTAGATAGTGGCCTTGTAACTTTACCCTTTCATGAACAAACAACCAAACAACCTTTTATAGAATGCACTGAATAGTTCTCTCCATGTCAGTGACTTTCAACCCACTTTCTGAGTATTATCTAATATATTTAGAATTTTTAACTGTAATAAATACATACTTTTTAGTGCCCTTTTAGGAACAAGCAAACATGAATGTCATCAAGAATTCAACGAATAACTGATTCTATAAACCTTCTCAATAATGAAGGGAGCTCATGCATGTGGATGGTAGATGGACCAAGATAATACATGTACATTGCTATTTGCAATTTCAAATCTGGTTTCCATATTGACACCAAGAGACACAGAGAGCACTGCCAATCAATCCCCGGGGATATGCAAAGATATAGAAACACTTTATCATGACTAATTGACGCAAACAGTCAACTGAATCAGGTTCAACATTGAGTCGTCAGTATGGACCTATACAAATATGCACTCTGGCACGACTCTCATTTTGCCCACTATTACTGACATATGCAGCCCAAATTGTCAACAAAATAGATGAGCATGAACAAAATACTCCAAACTGTACTGCCGGTTTGGCTTCAAGAGGTGGTATTGCCGACTAAAAAAGCATTTTATCCGAAAAAAATTCTAGATTTTGGATGCCTTTCTGTTTAATTTTCTGGAACGATGTCACACAGTGTCTGTTCCAGGACTGTCTTCATCTTGATGTCTTGTGTGCCGTTGGCGTTCATTACAACCATATGGAAATTAGGTTTTATGCTGATGATGACTTTTCACTGACTATCAGAGGATTACCTCATGAATGGAGAATTGATGTACTCGTGGTGAAAAATTCAAGTGTCCTTTTTGAACAATCTGTTTAACGTATATGGCATGGTCAGAAATAAGTCAAACAATTATGTGGGCAATGTGCTTCTGGTAAACTTTTCAAGGTAATCTTAAAACAGTGTGATGCAAGTTCACGGTAATGGTGGTTTGGCAAAGACATCACTCTGTTCTAGTGACTTAAGTCCGATGCTTATCGGTGGGGTTGGGTGTGGGTTAAAAGAAAGTAGCAAATAAAACTTTAGCAAGTTGTGTGTTGTTGAAATATGTCATGCCCATTCAGTTCACAATCATCTGAGAGTTAGTTGTTTTCACTCATGCTAAAGCAAAAAGTTACAACCAGTTAGGAAAATTACTTTTAAAATGTTTGTGAGATTTTATGGTATAATTTTAACCCAAACATGGTCTAGAGTGCAATATCCACAAGAGTACCGTAACCATTTTGTGAAAGTAAGACAATGTTTTATACTATACAGATTGCATAGTTGAAATTCACCTGTTTCACATCCCCATAACTTATGCATGTACAAGTACTTCCAGAATATGAGATGATGTAGCAGATTTCAGATTGGAATTCTTCAAAGGACTTCTTCCCTAAATTTTCAAAATGTTTCTTGTAGTCTGTTCATTGGAAGTGATAGTTTGTTTCAGAAAAAGTCTTTGCATAGTTGTACCTTTATGTCTTTACAAAACACAAAGTCTGGAAAGACCAAACTGATTCTTGACCCAAGTGGTTAATATTTTACCTTGAAGGGACCTTATGGGATCAAGGTGCTTTTTTACTATCGGATATGAGTGTGCTTGATCAGTTACTGACAGGGAATGCATTTTGCAATTGTTATAAGGTGTACCAAACAGACCAAAAAATATTTGTAACATAATTTGGAACAGTTTCAACATAAAGATGCTCTGTGCCAGTAGTAGTATGCATGTAGCTACAAATTACGCCAGCTGTGATTTCTCTCTTTTTTTCCAGCAAGGGTCGGGTTCTTTTTATGTCTGTACTCTGGCAGGTCTAAATAAATCCAGTGTATCTCTTGTTTTATTACTCTAAATATAAGTGGTGTTGAATTTAGCCACTTTGATTATTTGGAGATTGGGATAGGCAGAAAAGACAGCTTTGAACAATCAGTTGTCAGCAATAGCAGCAAAATCTTAAAAAGCTGTCCATTTTCTTCTCCAGATCTGAGATTTGTAATTGATGAAAGAATTCTGGTTAAGAAAATAAGCTGATACAAAAGTGTGGTCAGTTTTGAATTTTTAAACACCACGTGTGGATGTGTGGATTTTATTATTCTTTAGCCCAGGCGATGAACTTAGTGCAATAGTGCTAGTTATTTATTAGCAGAGTTCACCTTTTAGCTGAGATAGTGAAGCTTTTTCTCAATATAAATTGCCACAAACTTTTGAGTACCAAATCTTGTAACTTGCAATTATGTGTAGTCCATCCCTCTTGGCTGTGTCAATTTGAATTCTGATCATTTAAAATACTCACTGAAGTATATCTTTCTCGCTCTTAGAAGAGTTGCTGTTTTGTGCTGAAGACCAGCCTAAGAAGTTTATTTGTGATACGAAATGAATATTCATGCCATTAAGGTTATCATTTATTGAAATAATCTAGTGCACTCTCAGAAAGAAGAATGTCGGTAAAAATTTACATATCATTTAAAGACTTCAAAACGAGAGTTGAGTTTCAGTTAATTGCTCTGCATAATGCTGTTTGCTGGTCCATATAAAATAAGGGGCTAACTTTTGTGTTTATTGTTTGTAGTTTGATCAGTTTTGTTCTTTTATTGGTTTTTTTTGCAGAAAAGGGTGCGTACCATTTAATGTAATTGTGGAAACAGAAACAAGTGTGTTTTTTTTTAAACGTCAGGACAAATTTTTCCTATTTTGCTATTTGCATACAGTTAGAAGGGTCATGTCTTGTGGTCCTGGGAAGAGAATCGGTTTCTTTGCTAGATAGTAAACACTAAAATCAATCAGTGTGCAGCCCTGTGAAACTTACATTTCTCTGTTAAGTCATCCTTGGCCTGGTATTTTTTTGTATTTTTTCCCTAAATATGACAACAAAGCCACTGTCGGGGAACCATTGTCTTGCTTTAAAAGGGACCTTGCTATGGAAACTGAAACATAATTTGCTGTAGTATTTTTTGGATACCAAAATATACTTTGAGCTATAAGATGTTAGTTTTAAGGGCAATTTTCATACTTTTTTCTAATTGCCTAGCAACTGTGCCCTCTCTATATATTCAGATATCTTATTCGCAGAATGAATCAGGGTTTAGAACAGTGTAATCAGTCTTGTTGAACAAAATAAACAAAGATTAAACAAAAAAGTCATCAAATTTTTAGATACAAATTGTATCAGTAATGGAAGATTAAATAAATTCAATTCATGAACTTCCTACCTTTTTTGAGTGCAAAAGTAACATTATGTGTTCCCATTGTGAAAGTTAGATACTGTATTGTAATATTTAATATACATGTACATGTACTGTTCATGTAAAGGATACATTCATTCATTAAAAAGTTGTATCATAGGATGTAAATAAAGAGTTGGCACAATTTGATTTAAGCAGTTAAAACGTAAATTGTACAGAGGATATTTATTAGAGAAGCACATGACAAAATTCAATAAAACTAATGATTTGTGTGCGATTTTATGAAGACTGGAAATGCGTAAACTCTGTGTATTTCTGTGGTTAGTGTATTTATCTACTTTGATATTGTCTTGATCATTAAACTATGCAGAATAGGGGTGAGACTGGGAAATGTTTCCATGTTTTCTCATGCCTATTACTTTTCATCTTTAACCCTCCCCCAAAGAACAAAACAAACAAAAAAGTCTGTCCTCTGTTTTGTCTGTTGCGTATTGAACTTGATGCGCATGTTTTCCTTTCTTCAGAAAAGTAGGTGGAGTTGGGCTGATGCTAGAATTTACTCTTGCATCTACCCAAACATGAGAGGCTTTTAAATTTTTTTTATTAAAAAAATAATCAATTTTTCAAAATGTTTATCCACATATGAATTTATTTCTGTCTTTTCCCCACACAAATGAGTTATGTGAGGGCGTAGTAAAGACTAGCTGCAATCGACCTTCAACATGCACCTTTGAGTCTCGGTTAACCCATTGAGGATCTAGAATAAGCACACATTTTTTCTGTCTTCAGTTGCACTATTTCCAAGGGTAATTTTTCTGCCTTTTGGTTTTTGCTAATATTTTCTGTATGAGCAAAACTGATGCCATCTCAGGAAGAATGCCTTAATGTTACATTGGCTTTTACACAAAAAAGTTCAGCATTTTTGTCGATTTTGCTGGACTAAGTTTTCTCTTCTTTGTTTATCCATTGTTATGTGAACAGCAATAAGCAAGGATCATATTCATTTCTCAGAAATGTTCACAATTTGAATATAAAAACCTATTCAACGAACTCTGTCTGGGTGACTTCTCAGTAGTGGCATCAGTTGTGTAGAAAAGCTTGGAAATTATTAAAGTTTTAAAAAGTGCACTTTTCATTGCATTTGACCAAATAGGGATGCAAAAAGAGTTTTCATACATTGAATTTGAAGAAGAAAACACTAAGTTCCAGAAAAAAATATGAGCATGTGCTGTACACATGCGAACGTGTTGAATATTCATATTTTCACGTCACCAGCGCGTGCAAGCCCATGTGCCATCGCATGCGCATCGCATGAATAACAGCGATCGGGCCCGGGCGTCGCGGCGCGCGCAGGATATAGGAGCGACTACGTACACAATACACACAACTGAAAAGTAATATTGCCAGTGGAACGCGTGAATGAATCGTCAGACCCTATGTGACTACTACATTTTCAAGATGATGTTCGACTCAAATTCTTGTCCAGCCCAGTTGATAATGATCTACAAGGGCTGCAGTGGTCACTACCGTGACTTCTGCGACGAACTAGCATCGTTTTTCCCGCTGTGACAGCGACAGAAGACCGGCTGAATTGTCGGAACTTTTTGGGTCGTGTATATATTTTTGTAATTTTTTGTCTTCATCTTTGCGTGGAGAGTGCCTCACTTTCTTCATGTTTACTCCGCCAAAAGTCGGCTTAAGATTTTCCACACATCTTCAGTGAATCCTCTCACAACAGATGAGCAAGAGTGCTTCTTTCCTAGACCAAATAACATCGGGGGATTGGAAAAACATGGAGTTGTTTAGTGTGAGTATCTTTTGAAACCTTTCAACATTCATGGCGTCCCTCCCTGTTCGGTTACGTATCACGACCATGAACGGCCGGCAGCAATGGACTCGGGTGGAACCGGTTAGGACTGGATCCGTGTTCGAGGGCACCATTCCAAATCGTGTACGGTGTAGGCCAGCATTTGGCCTAGGCCTATTTTAATTTAGTGTACGGACCAGTGTTTGTGTTGCGCTACGTATGTAGGCTAATTACATCATTACACCACTGAGATGACCTACTATATTACTGATATTAGTAGGCATGTCAACAGTACGGACCGATATTCCTGGAGCGGTCGGTGCGGCTGGCATCTACACCAACTTCATGCCTCTGAAGAATAGGAATGATCACTGTGTAGGCCTAGACCCCCCAAAATCAACATGTAATTTATTTCATCATTTGTCTTTCAAACACATAAAAAAAGAAGTAGGCCTAGGCCCTATCTTCACAAAGAAAGTGGAAGGGGAGGGTTAAATATACACATTTGTCCGTGGGCAGCATCAAAATCACCTTTTTGGACTCGCTGCATGTGGGCTATTTGGATCTTGCCGCTGAAATGCAACATGTTCCGATCTTTTCATCGCACTCGCGAAATGATATCGTCTTCCTGTCTCACAAAAACTTAACTTTTTGGAAAGTGGATGTTCCCTAGTTTGATGTCACAGATCTAATTATGGGCATTTTGCCTTCTGTTTTTGGCAGCGTACGATGGATCTACGATCTTCGCTGACCTTAGACTTTCAACTGACATACATGACATACAACCGAATTCTTTCAAAAAACCGAAGTGTTTTATATTTTTTTAATCTTCAGTTCATATTCTACAAATTTGCCGGAGTACATTTTTTTGTATCTGTTCGATATCACCTCACATAATTCAATTTTGTTTCGTTGTATTGGTATAAATTTTGACGATCTTCGTGCACGTGGCAGCATGGCAGCAATGCCTGTTTGCGCGAATGACACGACGGGCAATTCGCACGTTGAACTTTGTGAACATGTTTGTGGCTGGTATTGCTCGGAGATCGACAGTTTGATCCTGCATGATGTCATACCAGGTGCATAGATTCATTTTCTATTACTGTTTTGTTATTAAATACAAAATTAGAGGGGAATTTTTCCAAAAAATTAACACTTGATGATGGGGGAGTAGGTCGCAGAGAGGGAATGGTAAATTTACTGTGGTGTAAGTGATGTAAAGATCTATAAACTTCGGGGGATGCAGTATTTGCCCATAGCAACAATTGTGCCAAGTTTGAATGATGTAGCACATGGGTATCATACCTGTCTTCTACATGTTACATTTCTATAAACCTTTTCAGTTATCGTTGATTAGTGATGCATGACCTCTGGATAAAACTAAGGTACTATTGAAAAGCATTTAACTCGTTTGTATAATTTGACTGTGATACACATACCTTGCTGTTGCAGCAAATGCTAGTTTGAAAGTATTAACTTTTAATTGTGATAATAAATTACTTTCTTTTTACTTTTTAAAACTCTGTGTATATATGTTCATGACAGTTGATGAAATATTTAAATTTTTATTTTAAAAATAATATCTGATTTTTAAACTTTAA
>NW_019091401.1:411254-443316 GCF_001949145.1 Acanthaster planci
TTCCCTAGTGTACATACATGTACTGATAGATATACATAGTTCATCTCCGGTCTCAGTCTCTGGTACACCCATAGTTGTGTTTTTTGTTTATTGGGAGGAGTGTAACAAACCAGGTGCATGCAGTCCAGCCTCACAAGAGTCAGTAAGGATGGATTGTAAAGGCTCACAACCGGCAGAAGAACTAATTCATGGAGATCTGTTTATGTGCCCAAGAGGGAGAAGTTCACTTGCAAGAAGAGATTAACATTGTATCATACATATTGTACACGAGTTCAAAGAACCACAGTGCCTCGGAATACTGGTCATATGCATTGTTGTGAACAAGGTTAATGTAGTACATGTACATGTACAGTACATTGTATTGGGGAAACAGGTGTCACATCCCTTGAGAATGAACATAAGCTATTTGATGTAAATAAATGGTTTAAACTTAAAAATTACATATTCTTGTTGGTCAAAAATAAAAGAAATCAATGGAAATAAACATTAAATTGTATATTTTTTCTCATTTATTTCCACCGTGATATAAATGAAGTGATTTAGATTATACTACCTTGGTTCAGTGTTACAGTTAATTTCACTTTCAGTAAGAAGTGAGAGTTGATACAACAGATTTATGTTCTTTCTCAGTATTTTTAGTTTAGATAACACAGTTTATGGTTCAAGAAGAAATTTTCCATTTCTTCTGTGTATGTTGTGTAACGTCCAAAGTGTATATATAGTGATTTAACTTGAATTCGCAAGCCACTGAAGGCAAATACTACCAAATTGCACCTTTTTTTGTTCTGTTCACTTTAGGGCTTGTATCAGTTCATGTATACAGGATTTCTGGAATGTTTTGTTCCCTTCACTATTTGAATAATAACCCTAGTACCTCTAAACAACTGCGACACTAAGGATTAGTTTGTGTGCTCCTATATCTGGAAATAATGTACTGTTTAATGGAAGTGGGGCAGATATAAAATTAGTGGCATTTAAATCTGACCACAGGTTTGAACTGGCACATACTTCTCTCTTTCAAGAATTTGAATAAATGAAAGATTCCACATGAAAACTGATTTTACAAAGAGTGAGGTGTATTTTTTCACATGTGATTTTTCAAAAGCCATTGCACTTTGAATTTTCATGTCGTATTCCTTGCATCTTCCTTACAGTCGCCCATCTTCAAGTCATTTGTGGCTGGCTCCCTGAGTGGGACCTGCTCCACAGTGTTGCTGCAACCTCTTGACCTTGTCAAGACGCGGATCCAGTCGCCAACTGTGCTTGAGCACAGCCACCGAGGGATTCTGTACACCGTTGGTAGTGTCATCCGTCATGAGAAGATTCTCGGTCTTTGGAGAGGTGTCATTCCTGTGAGTGGAACTGAGTGAATTGGATCGAGTATACACATTTTCATTTGATGGAATTCAGCCTAGTTGATGACAGCAAAATTAGGATTTTGGGTCAGAAAAGAATAACGAGCAATAACAGACAACAAAAAAATGATATAAAATCTTCCAAAAAAGGTTTTATACCTAATGTGAAACTTCAAAACACCACTTTTTCTTGAGTGTGTGCCTGCACACATGTGCTGTGTGATGTACTGAAGACACCCAGACACTTCTTTGCAGTACCATATAAATGTTTTTTCCTCTCTCAGTTTGCGGGATGAACAGCTGTCATGTTCTCATCTACCGCCCCTTGCAATGTTTACAACATTATGTGGTTGGCAGGAAGGTCTCTGTCTGACCTTGCCTTCTGCACTTTGCTCTGCATCTGTTTTTTGTGTTAAATATCTGTTTGGACCTAAAATAGACCTCTCATAAGACCAGGTTTGGTAAGGCTGGGGCAAAGGTTAGAACATTTGACCTGTGACTGTACTGAACCGCTGCTTTGCTGTCAGCTCCTGGGAAGTTATCTTTGTGAGTGGCTGTCAGGTGTGATAGGACTAGAAAAAGGGTATTATTGTAGTGTAATGAGTTGTTTGACCAAGATTACATTATAAGCCATTAGGAGGTGACACTTAAACATTGCATATAATGTAAAACCTTTGAATGCAAGTTAATCTACTAACTCAAGACCTTCAAGGTGTTTTAGTCAATTGATATACTTAGAAATACAGACATGTAAGTACAGCATCTGTATGGGACATTCCTTATGCTCAAACAGATTATGGACTTCAAGTAAAATTAAGCAGAACAGATGTTCACCACAAATATTTTTTATTTCAGTAAACATCTGACATGAAGTGCACAAAATTTCTGGGCTTCAAATGCGGAGTTAAATCTTGACAGAGTTTTTAAAAAAGAAAACATTGAATGCTGTGATGGGTTGCTTACCATCATTATTTTTCTCTAGTTTCACAGCATGAATCTACCCCGTTGCATATATCAAGTGCTGGTCCAGCTATAGACATATAGTTTTTCCCTCGTCCTTATCAGTTCTTTTCCATGCTTATAGATGTTCTGAAAAGAAGTTGTCCTTGGTCTGAAAAAACAAGGACTTTAAAGAGTCAGTATGAGTATGGCCTTCTAAAACAAGTAGTTTTATTGAAAGTGTGTGAAACCCTCGGTGCACTGTACTCCGGTTTAAGGTATTTTGAAGGTCATGTTATTGTATTATGTCAACATGACTGATGATGGAAGGACAGAGCTCAGTGCTATCACAGTGCTATGTGATGGCTCACGTGAGGTTAATGTGCATACATGTACATGTATATGCACATGAGATCCATTTGACAAGGATGGGGCACAGAGATAATGCAGTGTGCACAGGCCTGATAAGAATTGTCAACTCAAAGGACATGTACCTGTACATCACTTTTGTATGCCTTACTTAGTTGGCCCTTGACCGGCAAGGAAAGTTCAGGTGGTTGTGATAAGGTCTAGTATGGTTCCAGCAGCATGGAATGGTCAGGGTCTTGTAATTGAAACCTGATTGGAAGTCACTGTAAAGAAAAAGTTCCTTTCAACACAGTAACAGTGTAGTACAAATTACGAGGCATTACTTCACTATCGCCAATATCTCATGACGGAATCTTACATTTTCCTGACTACATTTTAAAAAAAATGTTTTGAACATGGCTGTAAGATTTTTATGAAATGCGGATGACATATTTGAAGCTGTAAAGGTTGGAAGACAGCTGATCGCTAATCCATTGATGATTCAAGTGTGACACTCTAGATAGTTATTTTTTCATGCCTAGTCTTTATCATTCATGTAGTGAGTTACTCTTCTGTTCTATTTGTAGTCTGTCTCAAGAACAGTTCCTGGTGTAGGATTCTACTTCTGTTCCCTTCACACTCTCAAGACAAAGTTAGGGTGAGTCGTGGCATCAGCAGCATAAATTTGTTACTTGAAGCAGGATCATGTCATGTTGAAGCAGGATCATGTCATGTTACTATCATTCAGTCACAGCAGCTTCTTGATTATTTTCAACGAATGTGACTTAAGGATCAGGTGACCAAAATCACAAGGATGACGCTGTGATGGGCATGTGGCAACCACAATGGGAAGGGCCCTTTCTTTTGATTCTTTTATACATTCTGCGACAAAATAGTGTGTTCCAGTCATTGATATGTCAAAAACAGAATGAAAATAGATTATACCAAATTTTTCCCTTCCAATTGTTATACAATGTTTTTTGCATGCCCCTCATGTGAAGGTTATTGCATACAATACAATCAGCTTACGCTCAAGGACAGGGGATTGTCATTAGAATGTATATATTTAAAGCTGGTTGCATAACTGACCTAGTGACACCTTGACTTTTGTTGGGTTGCAGATGGACAGATCCCAGTCCTTTACAAGCCATATCCCTCGGCATGGTGGCACGCTGCATTGCTGGCGGTATCATGCTTCCCATCACTGTCGTCAAAACCCGCTATGAGGTGAGTCAGCAATAGCAGGATGTCACATTGGTCTGAGTGGTTCTTCCTGGTATTTGCCCCATGTTGCTTGCAGCTTACTCTGTAGGGGCATAGAACGCATTTGACATTTTCATTGAAGGTTAGCCTGCTCATTTAGTGTTGACTCTTGTTGATAGACCATTTGTCATTGAAATTGAGTACAATCGAATTGTTTAAATATAGCATTGTGACATATAGAATGCAAGGAAAAAAAGACTGTTTTAAATGGTGCACTTTAACCATGAATGTGTGGGTGGTGGGTTTTTGAAGCATTGAAAAATGCTTTTTTGGTACCTCTAAAACTTCCGAGGACTGACACTCTCCCCTAAACATTGTGAAAATGCCCACAGAGTTTTCACAAAGAAAGTGAAATTCCTACTCTTCACCTCAGGAAATGTGTGTTGAATTTGGTACTGGTAACAATTGTAGTTCAGTCACTCACTTTCATGTACAGGAGAATGCTTCAGTGTTATTAGCGTGTTACATGTTGTTAGTGTTACATGCTAAGACGACTTCTTTTTTGAAAGGTAACATGAAAGTCTTGCAGTTCAAATTTTACTCCCAGAAAATTTCAAGAAAAGGAATTCTGGCTAAATTTCCAATTCGTGCTTTGATGTTTGTTGATGGTTTGTCAAAAAACACGGGAGCACAAAAAAAACCAAAAAAAATTGCAGGTCAGTGGGCCACTCACTACGCAAGATTCCATAAACGTTTTTCCTAGTTTTGGATCGCGCATGCAAGTAGGCCTACATGTACGAACGCCATGAACTCAACTACACGTGCGTAACAGATTTGTACGTGACGTAATGGGTTCGTCAACTTTGCGGTGTGGGGGGATTTGTGGTCGATGGCTCATTGAGCAGCAAAGTCAAGTCAAAATTTATGCAGGCTATCCATGTTGATGCACTGAAATTAACTAATCCCCTTTAAAATAAGACTTGCTTTACCAGAAAATATGCTTGTTACAATGGTTTTGGCAGAGAAATGGGTTTACGCTTGATTACTTTTTATGTGTAACAATCCAGAACTAGCTAAACCAATCTAGAAGTAGGGAAAGTGTCGTCACTTTTGTCGATCTTGTAAGACAAATTAAAAGCTCAAAATTTGAAAATATACATGTACAAGGTAGACCCCTGACCCCATTTCATTGGAATTTGATGATAATTGAGCTGTAATATGACTGAATATAGTTTTAGCGATCTGGAACAAGGAAAACAACTGAATACACACGCGGCTACTTAATTCATGCCAATGATTCGACCGTACGTACCACGGTGCACCTACCCGAACATGTACAGTCGTGCAACATCAGGGTTAGGATGTCGATCTTTTGTGGTCTTTTTTTGCGATCTTTTTTCAGTGCATGGTGCTGAAAAGTCCAAAACGCCGGGCAAAAAAATGTGTTGCCGAAAACAGGTGCTTGCCTGTCGGGCTGGCAGCCTGGAATATTTGGTTGCCTGATGAAATATTTTGGTCGTCCCTGGACTTCAGACTACTGATTCTGTGAGCCCTGGCCTCTTGGATTGCAAATATCTGGATCAGAGAGAACTACATTCAAAGTGCTAGATAACCCGAAATAAGAACTTTGGATGGGAAATGACAGAAGTCAACCAATTTTTTTTAAACTGCAGCGAAGAAAAATGTCCAACCAAGATGGAAGATTTGTTGGTTTGTTTTGACTTGTTTCAGAGCAAGGCTTATGAGTACACGACTGTCAGAGGGGCACTGAAGAGCATCTATAGAAATGAGGGCACAAAAGGTAGGTTCATGCTGCGTTGATGCTTTACTGAGGGGCTGGGGAAAATGAAGCAAGAGGATCAAATTAATGTTGTTAGTAAAAGCAAAAGATGAGAGTTGTCTTTTCCAATTCCTCTTATCTCAGTCGAATCGCTCAAGTTATTCTGTTCTTGAATGAAATGAAAGTTCTTGGTTGAAACTTTTGCTGTGGACTGTTATATACCTGGTTGTTTAGTGACTAGCAAATTATCAGGTAACGTAAAGCATTTGCTTTGTTTATCCCCCCCCCTTTTTCTGATTCTAGGCCTCTTCAGCGGAATGGTTGCCACCCTCATGCGTGACGCTCCCTTCTCTGGGATATATCTTGTGTTCTATACACAGACCAAGAAAGCCATTCCATCAGGTAGGTCATGCATGACAGTCTCAGCTAATCTTTTGGTGGTACTGATGTCATGTTGGCGCCTGTTGGTAACGCCAGCACAAATTCCCAGCCTTGACATCTGAAAAGGTGATCTCGGAATCAAAAAGGGTCTTTTTTTTCCTTTTTATAGCAAAATTACCATACAGGTTCCCAGTTTTCGTACAGTCGTCTCTCTTGCAGAGTACTGCCATGTTTTTCTGTTGGTTGCCTGGTTGATGGCCATGTTGGGAATATGTGTCGGAAAGGTTTTGTATTGCACTTGGAAACCTTGCCTGCAGCAATCAGTCTCACAGTCAGGTAGCTCTTTGTGTGTCCTGTTGGTTGGTTGCCAACTGAGGATCACTTGTTTCTTTGTGCCAGACAGTTCTGACTTAACCATTTATGTAGAGTGAATGCTGCTTGGGGTTGCCCTTTTTGTCATACAAAGCCTTACATGGACCGCCAATATGATATGTTTTCGCCTGAAGCAGGAGCAGGTAGGGAGCT
The DNA here is from genome assembly GCF_001949145.1 of Acanthaster planci. The sequence goes on from NW_019091401.1 coordinate 417,786, forward strand.
GTCGTTGCATCTTGTGTACGCCACTCACTAATCTGGGTTTTCTTTTACATTGACAATAACTGAACTTTCAGGTATAACACGAAAATCTTCGCGGAGTTGCAATCCACGCTGCACGGATCCAATCTCGCTATGCTGAGCCGACTGACCAATGAAGCCGCAGCACTCAAAAATCTCAACAAACTTGGCTGCTCCCCCAACCTACCTCTTGATGATGTTGCTATAGCTATGGGGTTTGTCAGATCATACAGTACAAGACCCAAGCCAGTGAACGTGACAGTTGAAGGCCTTGGGTTGTACCCACCCGAATTACGGGCAGTAAAGAAAGAAATCTCTGGGCTGCTGGTCTGACGAAGAACGCTGGACGTAATTACGGATGAACCTCATCACTACCTAATGGCATTTTGGTCTGTATTACTACAGTGAAACTTTGTCTAAAGATATTGGTGCTCGCTTTTCCCTGAAAGTGTAATTGAAGATGGACTAGGCACATTATGAAACACCTATTAAAAAACAGACACAATGGACATGTCACTGTTCACATAGTAAAATGTCAAGGGTTTTATTGCATTTGGTGGATTAAAGTCTATCCACATTCTTTCCCTGCAAATCTGTGCTAAAATTTCAAATGCTTCGTGAAAAATAACTTATTTCATGCAGACCACTGTGTATGAATGGAAAGGGAAGAGGCCCCTTTTTAGGGATTTACATATTTCCTATACTTAGCATATTTGTAATTTTCTGGGAAATTTTTGTCACCACCTTAGAAGGGTCATACATGTAGTTTAATTGAAGCACTTGTGATACCTTCTCCACGTCTGTTCGAATTCTTAATAACCTTTTCCATTTCTTACAGTGAGATGCCCTTTGTAGTACATGTAGATTGCCTGACAAAGTTTTACTGTAGATTTTGTTTGTTTGCATGCTTATGCTGTCCATGATGTAAACCTGCCTCAACATTTTATGTCTTTGTTGTAAGCATCATGCATTTCATCAAGTTTTTTTTACATTCTTTCATAGCTTCTCAGCAACCTGCTTTCATTATGTTACCAATATGTAACCGAACCAAAACTGAATTTTCAAGAAAAAAAGATCTTTTTCATTGGTTCAAACGGTAATCAAGGGCTTTTGATTTTGTCCAAATGTTAATACCCTCCAGTGCTAGACTGAACTTGAATTGTTCAGGGTGAATAAGATTTCCATCCAAAAATGACATTTGGCTATGGGAAAAGTGTCTGTTTTTCAGAACCAAGTCTACTGATTACCAGTCACCTGTTTCGGACCAGAAAGAATTGCTGGTCAACACGGTTGTAATAAAGTCTCCAATGGTGCCTGATTAGAATGTATTTCTGTCTGTTTTGATGAGACAGATGTACATGGTTCCCTTGTGTAATTGCCATATCAAGGTCCATTTGTTGTCTGTTAGTAGTTTTCATAGAAACACTCTCATTTGTCTACCTGACAGATGTGCTGTAAACACCACTGAAATCGTACATCTGGAAAGTCGCCACGAACATGTATTTTCTGTAATAAATGCTTGCTGTTTTGAATGACAGGACATTACCTTGATGTTCAAGGCCATTTTGCTTCTCATTATGTGCAGAAATAACATGAAATAAAATTTGAGGTATTGAAAGCTTCAAAATAACTCTTCAGTTAATATGAATTTCCATTTTGTCTACAGCTTTATTATCAGTAGCAACTGCAAATGCCCTGTTTTGGGACACTTCAAGTGTGTGAACTGTAACTTTTATCTTGCAACGTGACCAGGGGCATGATGTGGGCCCAGTGATCAAACTATTAACCATTTCTTTCTTCCCTTCAATCCCATAAGTACCCACTTGTGACAAATGCTAGTCACTTCATTTATCATGCATAAAATTAACAGCAGGGAAACAGGCTGGCTGGAAATCAGATTGAAAAAGGTTCATTTGCACAGTGTAGATGCGTTTGTGATGAGTTGGATAAAAGTATTCTTGAATTAGAGTGCTTGATTGTGTTCTTGATGGTTGTGACTGTACTTGGTGGTTTATGTACAGTAATGCTGCTTGCGTCAGGAAGGAAACAATGAAATAAAATATACTCAAGACAGTGTGTGACAATATCTTTCTCCTGGGGTCATCCAGCTAACGCTTTTAATACGGAAGGAGGCTGTTAAAAATGTTGAGGCGGAGTGCAGTCTTGTCATTGCTGTTAATTGGTTCTTAATTTCAGACTGGAAAACCCCTCACTTGATGCCCACTATCACATTCTGCTCGGGCCTGTTGGCCGGTGTCCTTGCCTCAGCTGTTACCCAACCAGCAGATGTTATCAAAACCCACATGCAGCTGTACCCTGACAAGCACAAGACAGTTGTTGCCACAGTGCGATACGTAATACAGGTAAATCACCACAGCTGCATGTACAGGAAATCCCATCTAAGTATTGGGATGAATATGTCCCAGAAGATAGGAGCCGCCACAATCCATCCTTCAGTTAATCTGTTATCGCCTGTAGAAATTGTGTGCTTAAGTCTGCTTACAGTTGTGCGAAAATGGAATAAGCTTGGCTGAATTTATGGAAACCCTATTACACTAATCAGGAACTTATGACCCATTTCAGCTTTCTAGAACTGGTCAGTACTGAACAACTTTGTGTGGTTAACATCCCCATTCAAATTGGCCCCTTTGCAAAAATGAACATTTGCATTGTTGAAAAAGCAGAAATAAATATCTTGCCGAGTGCTGTCAAATGCTGAAAAGTTTGACTTTGCATTGCATATTTTGATATGGTGACAAGAATTGGGCTGAGTAAAATCATGGCATAATCGATTCGTGAGACACAGGAATCTGACACGTTTTGAGAGGAATTACATAATCGTATTCCAAAGAGTGAATCATAGCATGGGTGATATAGCCATCCAGTTAACATAAATGTACCTTGTATTTAATCACATTAACATTTATACATTCTTTCAAACAGTTTTCAATTTGTGAAGTAGTTAATTTCACCTAGAAGTGACCAAACGGCATTTTTCAAACAAACTTTTCAAAGACACAGTAAACTTCCACAAGCTGTAAACTGCAATTTGTTTTAGTTTATATCTTCAGACAGATAATAGAATTTGCATATCTGAGTTGAAAATCTGAGTTAAAAAGCCTGTTTTTAAAGACCAGGGGTGTGATAATTCAGCTTTTTAGCTGATTTCACCTTTTGTTTGTTTGGATGTTGACCCTGAATTTCAGCTTTTTGGTACACCTGGTCTGTCCAAAAGTATGGGAGATTTTTTCAATTTAGCTTTTTGTTAGCTGTTTTCAGCTTTACTTTTAAGTGGCCACTCACACCCCTGAAAGACCCCGTATAAAGGACTGAAATAATGCATTAGATCTGTGTGTCTCATCGATAATGCCAAGTGAATGTGTTTTTGAACAGGAAAGTGGAGTGAATGGCCTATTACGAGGTATGCTGCCTAGGTGCCTGAGGAGAACGTTGATGGCAGCTTTGGCCTGGACTGTGTACGAAGAGGTATCAGATACATTTCTGACTTGATTACCTTGCAACACACAGCAAATGTTTCATTGCGCTCACCCTGCTTTAGATTTTTGCCAAGTATGGAAGGGTTTATGCCATTATTTAATCTCGACTTGGCCAGTTTTACATTAAGTAAAACGATCATATGTAAACTGAACCTGGCAATATTGATGAAGAACATAGGCAGTATTTTTTAATATTGATGTGGACACTACAAGTGCAATTTAAAAGCAATGTATACCTAGTAGTATGCAGGAGATGGTGAGAAAAATCCACAAACACTGCATTTCATTGTCTGTTATTTTATGATTCCAACATTACTGGCTTTCACACATTGTAGCTGATTGGGATATTAGGACGGAAAGTGTTAGCATCTATGATAGCTGAAGATCATGCTGTCTTTTCATTCATCAGGTGATCGTCAAATTGGGCTTGAAGTAGCCTCCTCGAATGGTGCAGCTGCATGCTCCAGATGAGGAACTATCCACTGGATTCTTACAGAAGGTATCCTAAAGTGTTGATTGGTAGAGAGAGCTCTACTGATCCAAGTGGATTCTGTGTCTAGAGTGTAGCCCAGGATATACATGTCGTGTTACCCCCTTGACAGTGAACATGTATAGTGTTTTAGTGTATATAGTGCCCTCCACTGGGCCCACCTAGAACAAAGATGTGAATGTCACTGAGAAATGAAGCTAGTTTGAGACAGCTGTGAAGTGGCACTGGCCATTGAGTAGAGCTTAACATTTAGTGAAGCCTCTGAACTATGACCAGGTGAAGTCAAAACTACAGTGAAGCCAGCATGCAGGCCAGTATTTCGGAGCTTTTTGGAATACTGCATGATTGTCTGAACTGTCTTACATAAATGTGAAACTTCTGTTTATGTTCGCTTTTTATTTGATTTTACTCGAATTGTTGTGCAACATCAAGATTTTCCTATCAGTTTATCCCTGTTAATACCTCATACAACTAAGAGTTTTGCCAAATTGTATATAGTACATATTTATGAGAGATGTTTTACGTAGGGAAATACAAGTGACATGCGTTGTCCTTACAGCGCAAATGTTTGAATATACATGTACATGTATATCAATGATACTGCAGTGAGAAAAAGGTATGGAAATCTTGGTGTTCATTTGAAAGCTTTGTAAATAGTGTGTTGTAAAGTCATCAGATGTACACTCAAATGCGGGTTTGTAACATTCAGCAATCCTATCATTAATGTTACATGTGCCTGAGCACAGCACAGTATATAAAAAAAGGAGACTGGTGTTTGCAATATTTGCTTTGATAGCTGCAGTGTATTCCTGGTTGTTGACAGTGGTAATTGTTCTTGTCTGCTACTTCTGATGTAGCCAACTGATGCAAAGCAGCCTTAGCCAAAACCCGACTGCAGTTTGAACCAAGTCTCTTTTCAAATCAGGTTGAAATTCCATAGCTTGTGCGGTGAAATGTTTCTGAGCATAAACGAAAACCCAGGGGAAAAATTTATGAAAGTAGAAAGCTGCCACGGTGTTGATGCTAGCTCCCTACTGGGAAATTACATACATACATGTATAACATGCTCATGAATGATTAAAAACCTGCAAACCAATTTTGACTCGTAATTGTTAAGTCTTTGAGATGTTTATCATCTCAAGATAACTCATAAGGTTACATTGTATATAAAGTGAAGCAATCTGTTGGATTATTATTGCTCAGTTGATGCAGTTACTTAAAGTACAACAGGGCAGTGTTTAATAGATATCAGACCCATATTGGCAAGTCTGATATATGAACTTACAGGCCTCTTAATAGGCACAGTAGTCTCCAATTTTGTCTTTTTTTTTAGCTTTTTTTTTCCTTTTGCAACTGACCCTGTGAACTTTGTGTCTTTCGCCTCAGATATCCAAATTTTTCTTAAGAATCAGCTTAAAGCAATAATGCACCTTAAAAAAGCCTATGCAGACTTGTAGCCCTGTTGCATTAATTGAACAGGTTGCAACCCTGTACGTTGAATGTCTTTGAAAGCCTTGATTTCTTTGGTGTCCATTGCTATTACATTCCCGTGTGCCGACTGACTGAAAGCAGGTTGCATGTTGGTTCAGCCAGTATTAATGTAAAAAATATCGAAGATGGGTTTTTATTATTTCTTGAGGAATGTTTATTCTTGTAAAAAGAAAACTGCACTGGAGAATAATGGTAGTTTTTTTTGTTGAGTATATTTCACAGTGTGTGCAAGATGTTGACAAATGAAAATCATGTAAGCCATTTTAGAATATTTTTTCTCATTTGTCCAGTTGTAACCAACATGCATTCGCAGTTCTTTGGCCTGCAAACCGCTGACTAAAGGCCTCAGCAGTTTTGTTAAATCATTTTTCTGTGTAAGTGTTGAATGAAAGTGCTGCTGTGGAACTCAAGTTGTACATACTGATGAGCATGAAACTTTGTCATGTCAGTGCAACAAGGTCGTATCTCGTGTAAAAAACAAATACGAATTATGATCTTGTTGCACTGACGTGACACTTAAGATAATCATCCACAGTCAGTCAAATAAAGCAACTAACTTGTTCGAAGTGATTCAAAGTCAATTGTGCCACAAATGGCTTGTGTAAATTATTTATTTTCTCTTTTTTAAAATCAGTTTAATTGATGACTGATTAGGCAGTCAGTGTGGAAAAGTTGACATCATAACTGTACAAACTCACTCTGACACTGAAAATGGCATAAATCTGTACAGTGGCTTAGTACATTCATAGAAATTATTCAGAATTACTTGTACATACTAAAGTTTATGCCAGTGCAGCTTCAGTGGCATTGAGGGTTTAAAAGATGTTCTGTGTCAAATTTAAAGGTTATTTTTATCAATAAATGTTACCGATATGCAAGACGATCCAAGTGTTGTAGACTTGTCATTTTTTAGTACACTTAAAAACCCAGAATGGCTGCATACTCTTGCAAAAGGTGGGTAAATTTGATGGAGTGGTTGACTTTTGGACAGTGTTTGTTGCTTCCAATCATAGGGTCAAGCTTTTGAATCTTAGTAGTTATATGTAGTTACACGTGACCTTGGGCAAGTCACTTCTTCCCTGCATGCCTTCCTCCTATGAGTATAGATGGGTGCATGTGATTAGCCACTAATACAGCAGCATCCGGCAAGTACATGTATAATTGACAGGAAGCTGAGATAGTCGAAAGAATGTTCAGATGCTGAGAGCCCAAGGAGCGGGTATAATGATAATGAATCAATTCCTCTGGATGACATACTGTTAAAATACTGTACACCTTTGAAAATGATATTTCCCCATAGGCCCACTGACAAATATTGTATTGAATAGGAAACACTGAGATGCTTGGCGGCGGCAAACATACCGGTCCTTTATACCAGTTCTGAGCATGTGCGTGTTCTGAGCATGTGTGCATAGTTCTGAGCACGCACAATACTGGTGAAGAAGGACCTGTATGTCTGCTGCCACGAGCATCTACAAGTTTCCCATTCTCAGCTGCTGTTACCAACATAACCTGTGTGCTGAAATGTCCCAACACGGGGCCATATCCAAAGTTAGGCTTTGCCTTTAACTTCACCTTCAACAATGTCTTGGGTTCATCACTGCCCCTGGAAGCTAGTGAGCCAGTTGGCCATCCCAGTAATTCAGTCACAAACTGAAGCATGCTATGGGTCATATGAGACATGTTAGATTGGTGCTAGTCAGTGCAGTCGTAAACTGAACCACAGGCGTCAAATATCTTTAAGCCTGGGGTGGCTAAAGTGCTTTCTCCTTCAATGTCCAGGATAAGAAACTAAAGAAAAAATCAGCATAGCTGATGATGAGATATTGAGCTGGCTCTCGTGGCTCCAGTAAGCTGTGATTTTCTTGCTACCTCCGGATGCCTCCCCTCAGCACCAAAGGCTCTTCGGTATGGCCAGGAAACTCACCATCTGCATAAAAAACAAAACAAAAAAGGTCACATGAGGTTTGATTTTACCCAACTGCCACCCTGCTGAAAGATGAAGGGTTTGGAATAAACTGTTCACTAAAGAATCATATGGAGTGACTGAACCTTAACATTCAGGGGCAAATTTACTCTCAATCTGCATGTACCTGGGAAAATTGCCTTTCACAAATACCTAAATTCGTAACCTAAATCAATGAAATTCATTTCAGGGCACTGATAACTATGAACAAGAAAGGTAAAGCTATCTTCTTGACACACAGAATATAAATAGTTCTAGCAACTGTCAACAACTAGATGTAGCCTAACCCCATCAAGCTTGCTCAAGGCTGTTTCTCTTGGAGCCCTGCCACATAAAAATGCAACAATGCTCAAGAGACTGGAAATGAGAATCCAGCTGAATCATGAATGGAATAAAATAACACCATGATTGCATGATGCAGTGTACTACCATCAGCCTCAACAGAGCTGTTACGGTGTGTACCCCTTTGGGCTTATTACTGAATCCAACAGCATGAAGAAGCACAGAGCTACTGTTGTATATCGCATAACACGTGGCAGGTGTAAGACCATACTGTCAGTACTTGCCTTGTGTTGCAGGAGGTACATGTATTCTGTTGTGAGCAAGCCTGCTGTCTTTATTTGATGCCTTTGTAGCTCTGCCATAATCTCTGGTAACTGGAGTCCTTTTACTCTGTAGGAAATGACTGAGGATGCCATAGAGTAGGGGGCTGTAGTCAATCAGGAAAAAAAAAGCAAGAACAAGTGATTATGAGTCTCCTTATTTTAACAGAAATGATCATTGTTGCGACTGGGGCCCTACTTCAGTTGAAGTTCTCTTTTCATGCAAATTTGTAACATAAGCAAAAGTCAATTGTACACCAGGACTCACAAACACACATTCCATGGCACAGCTACCACATGTTTGGCAAGTATTTCATCTAGTTAGCACTATGGAGGTTTTGCAAGGCAGCCAGCTTCCAGGTCAGTGCTTTTGTTCCACAGGACTAAACAGAAGTTGGCCTTTTGTGCATATCCCTCCATAACAACAGCACTGACCTGAAAGATGGCTGCCATGCACAACCTCTGTTCTAGAAAAACTGGACCAAATCCTATTATGTGCGATGTCTTGCTGTTCACGCCCGCTTTAATACCTGAAGATCACATCAAGAAAAGTGTGCACCAGGCATCAAAGAGCATCACTCAGCTACTCCTTATGAGGAGTTGGTTATTGTAAACAAAGACCTTGTTAAGTAAATACGATCCACTTGATTACATCAGTGCACAAGTCACTGAGGTGTGGTGTATAAATCATTCTGAGAAGATTACCTTGCCATTGCTAAGGTGAACGATTTGCTGCATTTTAGATGTTAAGAACTAAATACTCACACTGTAGCGGTGTCTCTATCTTCAGTGATGTTTAGTTCATTGACTAGAAACTCTCTGTCCAACGGCGTCTGTGGCTGACCAGATTCTGACCAAGAAGAGATGAGTCAATTTGAACATGTACATGTATATGTATAAAGAACAGTATAGGGAAAGGTCCCAAAGTTCAGATAAGACTCACTTTGTTGGCTGAGTACAAGGTCTCTGAGGAGTTATGAACATTTTCAACATATATCCTTTCTTCCTCATTGCAAAACTAGTCTTTATGCACTGGCATCAACGTTTGTATGAGAATTCCATAACTAATTTATAGGAATGTCCTTAAGCTTCCAAAAGAAAAATGTACATACATTTTTACAAATGATGAACAAGCTGGCCTCATCTCATTCAGTGAGTTTTACACCACACATTGCCACTGAGGTTACGTGGGGAAAATTTCAAAGAGCTACAAAACACACATTACCCAAGTATAAATAGCTTTGAAACAACATACATGTATCATATTACGGTTCTACTTCAGGCTGGTTGGCTAAACGCCAAATTTTTCTAAGCAAAAATTCACACTCAGCAAAAGTCCATCCATAAAATTTGACCCAGATCAGAATGCCTACCTGCCATGAGCACAGATGCTGCATACTTGTACTTATTGAATTCCAGGTACTCTCTGATGAGTTCATTGATGAGCATGTTCTCGTTACTGAGCGGTGGTCGGGGGTCACTCTGGTCGTCCAAGGCATGAAACACTTCCGCACGAACTCTCGCCTTAATCTGGCCCAAGACCCCCCGTGTCTCTAATGTCTCCCTCAGAACTAAAGTAAATACATGTACACATAAAATGGAGTCATTTAATTCAATCAAACGACACTTTTGGAACTATTGTTGATGTACACTAACGTGGTGTGGCCCTTAAAGTGGAAAATTTGGATTTTTCGCCTCTAGTGCCTTACTGGGACAATATGTTTACCTCAAATTTCATTCCAAGTGAAATTTCATCAAACTCACAATATTCTGATTCAAACATCCTGACAAATAAAATTCTATTTTGCTCAATTTTCAATTTATTTTGAAGAGCAAAATGAACTTTTCAAGTGCTCTGCTTTAGGGAACACTCAGCTGAATTCTAGCCCTATTTCAAGAGTTGCCACTTTTGAATTCTGGACAAAATACATTTAGTATGACGCTGAATTGTTCACAAAGGTTCTGCGGCATGTACGTGTATTAGATTATGAAGGTTATACTTAAAGTACTCCCAGACCTGCGAGGCACAGTCTGTGAACACTGAGTGTACCTTACAGTTCTGAGAGTACTGACAGGACCTGTCATGCCTGTATTCAACCATATGAATTTGAAGTTTTGTCAACAAGAGGATTCGCAACATGAGGAAAGTCAAGTGAAAGTCAAAGTGTGCCACGTACAATTCATTCCAAAGTCTACAGCACACAGAATTTATCAATGTTTATCATGTTTATGGAGTGATGGCAGTTGTCTTGTCATACCCGAATTTTGAAATTATTTTCACATTTTCACTAGACTTGATTCAAGTCGGGATTCTCTGTGACGTCTGTGTTTACACTCTGGATACTGATGCTGCGCAGAGTTACTTGCTTCACGCCCTCATGTCCACTTATTACTACGAGTTGGGAAATCCTGACTTGACGAATCTGCCGGCCATTTGTACACAGCAAATTAGCTCATCTACCAAAAATGGTAGCAGCCATTCAAATTGTTTTTACATCGTTCGTTCGCCAGATGTTGCAGAAAGGCTATCCGAAGGGGGCGACTTATAAGAAGTTATGCTGTGTACAGTGAAGGAATGGCTGACTGGGGAAGAGCAACGCAAATCTGACTTGATTCAAGTCTACACTTTCACAGGCCTTGTGTCAGTGAGCAGTGGTGGTTTAACTAAGGGGGGGGGATCCCCTGCAGAAGTCTTTGTCTCTTCCCAGATTCTCACCCCATTTGTAACCTACACAACATGATCATAAATGTCATATGGCTCATTGATCGACGTTCTGTCCGTGGGAGCTGGGTGGACCCCACATTTCTGCCTTGTAGCATAAGCCTTATCGCAAACACTGCATGGGTGATTTTGCGCAATGGTAGAAAGGCATTGTGGGAAAGAAAAAGGGGAATGTTTGCTACTTTTTCCTTCCCGCAGTGCCTTTCTACCATTGTGTAAAATCACCCATGCAGTATTTGCGATAAGGCTTATGTCCAGCAATATAGGCCAAGATGGTTTAGCATGTCTAGAGCAGAGAAGTAGCCTAGCCTATTTTCTTGCAAAAATATCAGTAAGGCCATTGTAAGGCTTACAATGAAACTACAAATACAAATATTACAAATACAATGAAAATTCATGAAAGCAGGTCGAACAAAAAGCTTGTCACACTCCTAACAATACTAAAAAAAAGAGAAAATATTACCAGATTTTAACTCCTGAACAGAAGACATTCCGCGCGCTGGTCTAGTAGTATCTGACTATTCTGAGTATCGACTTGAGGCTCTCGTCGTCTAACTTTACCGGATCGACCATCGATTCCAAAACACGGCGCGTGGTGTTTGTCGAGGGCGCCCTCTGTGATCCGTTATTGTTCAATCATGGCGTCCTGGGTTACGGATGTCTACTCAATCGTTTCCTGTCTTTGTGTTCTGATTTTGTCGGGTACGTCGAACATTTTTTCCACCTTGGAGGATTCCCTTTTAAAAAGAATATCGTGTGGTTTGTGGTGTGGACGTTTTTTGGAAGAAGAGTTTATGAGGAATCATTGGCTTGAGTCCATGATAATCATCATCGCAGCCATCCAGTCATTCAAGCATTTACATAATACATTGAATAGGCCTACCCCAATTTTTTTCAGACTAGTCTCATAGGTTTGTGCACAGAGGCATCAAATGTTGTCCGTAGCTATAGGCCTATGGAACTCTTTCCATGCTTTCCCCATTTCGAGAGTAGCATCATGATTGAATGACTGCCATATGCACATGCACATGTACATGTATGCCAAGGCACCTAGTCAGAGTAGGCCTAGGCCTACATAGTACATGTAGGCCAAATTAAATAGCCTTTTCTCTAATTTATTTTTATAAAGATGAACAAAGAAATTGACTGGAGTGGGATTTGAACCTGTGGCCTCTGGAACACTGTACCAGTGCTCTACCAACTGAATTACCCAGCCATACGTTGGTGGCTACATGGTGTTTCTGGTTTAGCCTAATGGCTTCTGGCTAGCGCCTCCCGAACAGAGATATTGACAGATGGGAAGAGCCACCAAAATTGGGCTGGGTAGCTCAGTTGGTAGAGCACTGGTATGGTGTATCAGAGGCCACAGGTTCAAATTCAGCTCCAGTCAATTTCTTTGTTCATCTTTATAATCATACTGTACATAAGCACCTAGTTAGTTTCCCTATATGATTTGTTTCATAATTTGTTTTTATTTAGACTTTGGACTGCCCCATTTCAATCAAGTTATAAAAATAGTTTCAAATACAAACAGCTTTCATCATCCCTGTTAGAACACTTTTGTTTTCAGGCTGTGAAGTAAGAAACATGAGAAGTAACCAAGACTTGTAGACATGATTAAACTCTTCTCTCAACTTGTCTCTCAGTTGTCAACATTTTGAAATTTGGTACATTGATGTCATCAAAGAAAACCAAGGTCAGTCACTTAGTATACGTGTGTCAGCAGATAATATGCTGCTAAGGTATTTCTCTGCACTGATGTTCATTTTAACCTGTTGATATTTAATTGTATTCTCATCTTGGCTTTCCAGTGAGATCAAACCAGTGGCACTACCCATCGTGTGTGGTGGTAAACCCTAACACTGGTCCATGTCTTAGTATCTTCTTCCGTTACTTCAATGGTTACCCATCGGCTGTTGGGAATGGGGAACTGGTCCACCATGAGTGGGTGCAGTACCTGGACTCTGTGTACGATTACAATGATGAGAGTGAAACCAGTTGTAGGATAAGTGAGTGTTAACTTCAGCATCAGTTGCACTTTCACGAACAATCAAATCACAAACAATAAAATCCTCCCAAAAGAATCATGTTACAAGAATCTATGAATGATCGAAATTCTTTGTGAATAATAATATTGTCAAGGAGCTCCATGTCCGATGTAAAGGAATACATTGTGGGCTCACAAGGCTCCGCCTTCCTCAGTCCTACAAAATCTTCTTGAACCTTGTACCTATGTGTTCCAGAGTAAAGAAGTTGGTATTCCCTTCAGGACATTCAAAGTGTTCCAAGTTATTAGAAAGGTGCAATACATTGCATTTGATCTCTCTAAAACATACATATAAATGTTACAGTAATTTAATTGTTCCATCTTTTGAGCAATTAAAAAAACACCTGCCTCCTGAGGTCACAAGTGCACAGCCTTGTGTTTAGAGAGAAACTCTTAAAGTAGAAATGTAGATGTGAAGTGAGGACACATAGTGCATCTGCTGTTGTTTATCCATCCCAAGTTAAACACCTGTTACATGGACACACTGCAGGTTTTGTACACATTTTGTTGAAAATACATGTAAATCATGCACACTGCTTGGCATACTTGCCTTAGAGTCATTGTGCACAGTTAATGAATACCTCACTGGCTCTCAGAAATAGGTCACTAGACTCTGTCTACTTACTGTGCTGCAGAGTGAGTCTCAGTGAAGCATTTTTACTGAATTTTCAATAGAAATGCACATGGACACTTGGTATCAAAACTGAAATCCACATTACTTAAATCTTTGACGTTGACAGGACAAAGATCCAAGTTCAATGCAGACTTTGTAAATGTGACCTGGACACGAGATGGTTTCTCCACCTGCACCCAGTCCAATGTAGAGAGGTTCAACTCTTGGTGGGGCTTTGTCTGTGAGGGTCACTGTGTAGATGACGACAACTGCCGACGATACCCGACATTCCTGGGCCAGCACCTCTGGAACAACTGCTCCTGGGATGAGACATTAGATCGGCCCTCTTACGATCTGAGACTGCCCTGATTGCACAATTACAAAGGGAGTGGGTTTTGAAAAGTGGACAGAATGAGAGGGGAACACTTACACCATTTTTAGGGGAAAAACCTGACCAGGTGAATAAGGTAGCATCACAAAAATCATAATACTGCTGTTCCACTGAAACACTCTTGTCATTGCCAAGGTTGGGTATAAAGCTATTGTCTTTTGAGATGTCACACTGGTACTGATCTATCTTGTTACCTTTGACATTGTATATCAAGTTGGGAGACCAAATAATGTTGAAGAGCTCAGCCACAAATCCCCTTCTCTTTTTAAATTTTCCTTGTACATTGTATAGTTTTTACAGCAATTAGAATTTTGTAAGCAGGGCATCTCTTTCATTCTGGGTATTGATTTGTATAAAGGACAAGATGGAACGTGTGCAACAAAGGCTTTGAAGGAACATGGCCCAAGGCATGTGGGACTGTAGGGTTAGGTAATAAGCCAGTTTGCTGTTTCAAGGTCAAGCAAGGTCATTAGGGGACAAAGCGTGTGTGCATGAGTCTGCATAGGCCTGTGCTGACAGATAGGGCAGACCTCACACGCGCATCTTAATAACCTTGGGAGGGCTTCATTTTGCATATACTCTGAACTGGCACATTGATATAGCATGCCATTGCTTTTTTCACCAAAAAGGTTCGTGATTCTATGTGCATCATGGAAAATTAAAAACCACGCTGACGGTGCAGAACTAATACATGTATTTGATTTCAGCTGACAAAAATATGAAGCATTCAAACAAAATGATTTCCATAAAAAAAGGAAGGCACATTGCCTTCAGAAAAGTTTTGTTTTAGAGACATTTAAATAGAAATGTGCTCTGAAAGTTTACCAAGAAATAAATACAAAATTGATAAGATATATGCAACTTTTTAAATACATGTATATTGCATGTGTTCATCTAATTGAAAATCAGCAATGGTGATGTGTTCAGTTGGTTTGGGGCACAAACATGTAAATTGTGTGCTTAAGGAAATACTAATTTGGAATAAATTTGTTGATGCAGTTGTAATTATGCATTTATCAGAATCTATTCAATTGTTTTATTATTTTTATAAATAATTTATGTACATAACCATCAGAAGTAGACATCTGTATATTCAGTTTCAGCTTAATCTTTGATGGTGTCAGTAGAGAAAAAATGTTTCCATCCTATTATAATCCGTCCTGTGCCTATTAAAAGCAGTTTTAAACTGTTAAATTTCACTTAGTTTTGCTGACTGTTTCATGAGCCATTTTTAGGTTGCTGTCCTTCAGTTGAAATAATATTCCTGTTTATAGTCTATTTGCTGTTTTTGACGATGTTATGCTGAATGCTGTTACAGTTGCAGCAAAAGAAAACAGTGTATAGACAAGACATCTGCTCAAGTCATTGCTTTTTTTTATATCCCAGTTTGATTATGAAGATTATCAAACAAAAAACGAATCCCGAAAAAAACAAATTTGCACTGCCCGGGAATCGAACCCGGGTCGCAAGAATGGGAATCTTGCATGATACCACTACACCAGCAGTGCTATAGCGCAGTACAGGTGAAATTATGCATTATGAACACTAGCCTGTATTGCGTAATACTAGTCGATACTGCTCTTGCGGTAGTCGATAATCGGTGTGTTTGTCTGCTATGCAATATCAAGCACTTTTGAGCTGTTTTATCACATCGGTAAGTGTTATCGATACAGTAAACCTAAGCTAACGAGCAATAGAATCGATTCTGTTTTGAAGACAGAAACCTCGACTCTCCTTCGTGTAATGAGCTTTGCACTGAGAAGCGCTTGACTACAGAACCCAAAAGCATAGCGTAATCAAATTGCGTAGTAGGCGCAGGCATGAGCACTCGACTCACGCAGTGTGATTCTATCGCGGACGAAGCTGGCAGTAGCAGACGACTTTCATGGTAAAATCAACATGTATAAAGTGCACCAGGGGCCAAGCAAGTTCAACGTACACAACAGAAGAGGTAAATTGCTTGACCTATTCAGTGTTATTTAACCTGCAATTGTGTCGACGCATTTTTCTTACATGTCTTACTACTTAGCCATTAAAAGAAAAGTTGAGTAGGCCTACGTAATCAGGTGGTGGCACTGCGGTATAAAGCCTGTCGGCTGTAATCTTCTCGGCCATCATCATGATCATGCGTTCCTACTCTCTCTGCAGTTCTGACGCAACAGCTCGATCAAGATTCATCACGCGACGGTAGACCAGAATTTGCTGGTGGTGTGAACGGCATGAGGTAAGCACCGGGCAAATCCTGCAATGGCAAAACATTTAGGCCTTGGCCTACCTGCTATTCAAACGATCGAAAATTCGGGAAAGAATCACCTTTTGGCCTACAGTGACAATAAATTTGTTTACCGGTCGACATTAGGCCCAGAACTGAACCAAATGATTAAACGAAGTGGCTATCAAGTATCATTACGGCAGTCGTAACCCATTTCTCATTTTATATCGTTACGGCACTGAACTGGGCAAGTGCGATGACATGTCTGATCATCACGATGGTTTATGTATGTTAAAATTACCTGAATCGCTGAACACTTGTGGCCGAGTGGTCAAGGTGGAAGGGTTGGGACCACTGGTGTGTGAGTTTGAATCTGCGCTTGGACTTTTTTTTTCTAAATTTCATGTTTTATACCATGATTTTTTTATGTTGGTTAATTGCAAAAAACCTACAAATATTCCTACGATATTACTGGCCCCAATTGTCTGGCTAAGCTGAAGGCAGTAACCAGGAAGTTTTGGAATGTTTACTGTTGTTCGTCTGACCGGGCGGCGATGATCATCGAGCACTTTGATATGCCAGAGTTGTAACTCCTTCTGTGTCCTTCCTCCATGGTAGTACTTAACCTACATTACTGGCAAAAAATGAGGTTTTTTCCTACCATCCTCATCTCTCATTCCTTGACGATCCGCACACATCTGCTTTCTCTTGTGGCCGTGCGTCACGTGACAAAAACAGATGCAGCGCATTTGCTTAACGAATGTTTATGTTGCTGTGGATACCAGTCCTGATAATTCCAACTACTCTCGTTATATATAGAGATTATATATAGAGACATCTGGGAAATCTGTGGTCAGGGAACCTCACTAACCACATGCCATAGTGTGCGGAACCATCAAAAAGTGGAGTGCATTGAGGCCTATGGAATAATGCCTTACTGTTCAGGAAGTAAGGCAAACATACCATATTCCCACTCAATTTTATGACAAAAGCAACAGAGCATACAATCAGCAGTGTAGAAACAAACTATTAGGATTTACTAATAATGTACTTGGTAAGAAATTGAGACATTTCATACGTTCATGGTGTGCCTAGTGTGCTAAAAAATTGAAGTCAAATCCTTACATTGGAAGACAGAGTGAATGCGATTAATTCAGTATTCAAATATTCAACTTCAAGTTTATCAAAGAATTAAATATTCAGTAGTATCAAATTTCCATAAAATTACAAACAAAACAGATTTGTCATTGTCTGGAGGGAACTCTTTCCAAAATAAAAATACTTGTAAAAAGAGTAGTTTTTTTGGCCATATTTACTGTTGCCAGCGTAGCATCAATTGTAAATTCACACATTACATGTTGTGTAGCAAAATAAGTACTCTTTTTCCCTTCTTAACCCTAACCCCTAAGGACCATTGAAATCCTGCATAACCTTGTTGGGTTCAGCATGGTTAGGTTTAATTTCAGCTGTTATTTCAACCTCCAAATAATTTAATTTCAGAAATACATGTAATTATACGAATATTGAATAGTTGATCCCAAATACCCAATAATTTGGTAGAGCAGTATTACAGACAGTAAGTCTCAAGTCAAGCAAGTTAGTTGATAAGCTGTTCAAAGTAGCTGTTATAAAAACAATTCCCATTCCTTTGTCTTTGTTCAATCCTTGTTACTGATATGACTACATCTACATGTACATGCAGTTCTGTAATATGCCAAAATTAGGCTATAATTTCAGGTTGTAGTTGCCTGCGATCCACTGCAGTGATATTCCAAGTTTCAGTGATCAAATCTCAAGATACAGCATGCTATAATGTAGATATCATGATTCATGGCAATACATCTATTTCAATCTGAGCTCTGCTTTGTTCAGTCAAAATCTCACTGCTAAGCAATAGAGTCACAACAAATGTGAGCATGAGATATTTCAGACTTGTTATTGATCAGCACTTTCAATCAAGTAACATCGTATAACTTTGCATGGAAAGATTTGATAACCAAGTATCATTTTTTATGTGATTAGGATAAAAGAACTGAACTGAATTTAACTGAATATGTACATTTGGTGTGTATATGTAACAAGTTTCATAATTCAGCATTATACATGTACCGTGTCCACTTTTCAACCTTGTTGCTTGTAGACACATGTACATGTACTCACTAGTATTTGAAAACTTGTTTCTTGTAATGAAAGTCCTGATGGTAAATATCCTCAAGGTTGAATCGTAAAAGTTGAAATAGAAATTGTGCTCTTGTATTTCCAACAGTTTGCATTCCTCCCCCAAGCCAGTCTTTCACAGTCCTAGCTCAGCTGCCAAGTGGCAAAGTAACAACCAAAGGTCAACTGTTGAGCTTGAAGTACCTGCAGACAAATTCCCTCCCGAACACCTGGAGAAAGTCAGAATGCTCAGTGAAGGTAAGCTGACTTTACGCTGGTTGATTCATTGGCACTCCTTATCCTTCTTTTTGATTACCAAGCAAAAGTCTATATCACACTTAAACCACATGTAGTGCTCATTGGACTGACTACAGAAAAACGAGAGATTTTAACTTTGTTGTACCATCTTTGTTCATGAGTTTTATGAGTCACAGTATTTTTATACACAAGTATAAGTGGAACACAGAATAAAGTAGTGCATCTACATGATCTGTCCCATATGTACCATTCGTTCAAAT
The DNA here is from genome assembly GCF_001949145.1 of Acanthaster planci. The sequence continues at coordinate 436,507 of NW_019091401.1, forward strand.
TTACCTTCTAGCAAATTCTTGCTTGAATTCAACTTGACATGCAGGAGATGGAATTATGTGCACTGTACAGGAAATAGATAAAAAAATAAAATTTACCAAACTTGTGCATGTCAAAAAATAGTAACACAGACAAGGACGCTACTTGTACTTGAATTCTGAAATGTTATTTACCAGTGAGTGCTAGAATTATTTAAATGCATGTGACAATCAGCATGGGATGCTGTGACTTGACAGTGAATTTGGCTGCTGCAGGTTTTGCTTAAGCAGAAAATAGCATGCTGTGGAGTTACAACAGCTTAATACATGCTGTGTACTATATCTTAGATTTTACAATATGTAATGTGAGACACTGTCTGTTGCCATGGATTGACCAACCAGAATTAAGGATTCAAGACTCCTTGAAGATAAAGCTTGATATCAGCTATCTATTGTCATGTTAACTTTGATCAGTGTTGCTCTGTGGATAACCAAAACGTGGTTTCATCAATCGTCATGCTACAGGGTGGAAGCACTTTTTAAAACTAATTCATGTTAACCTTCTTGGTTGTTGTACTCTAGTAGAGTAACTCAGGGGAAAAATTGAGAATGGAAAAAAAATTGGACATAAGGCATTCTACAAAAAAATTAAATGAGAAATAAAAGATTTAAAAATAAGAAATAGAAACTGTAAAAAGAAAGGAAACAAAATAACCCCCTCCCCCTTGAAGAAGGGCATAGAAATTAGGTTGATGAGGTTTGCTTTTGACTCATGACCAAGTTGTAGCAGTTGCATTGCAGGTTACCTTATGACTGTTGCGCAAGCGCTGTGGAAACTAAAGCCACACACAGCAGGAAATTGTAGTTATGACTGTGATGAACTACTCGGTTATGAACTCACCATTTGACTCATGCAAGATGCGGTTTGCTCTCAGGATGTAATCATTTGCTATATGACCATGAAGTCTTAGTCTAAGGGGCTAGGTTGTATTGAACAAGTGCATACTTAAGGAATTTCCAAAAATGGTACATGTAGGATAGCAGTATACTGTGCAAGAGGAATTTTAGATATTTGCTAATATTTGCTATATATAGCACTTGCATTTCTCCATAATTGAGAGTGTACAATTCTTTGTAGAAAAATCTGAAAATATGGAAGTTGAGTAATTTTTTTTTGCTGTGAGGCACATAGATAAAGGACAATTTTCCCAACTTTTTAGGTATATACAGTGTAGGTACTTTGCTGTAGATGTAATTACATTTGGCTAATTAGGGTTAACTTTTTAAGGGAGTTAATGCAGAAATGCCAAAAAATGGCCAGTAGTATCTGATGGAAGGTCCAATAAATTTGATGTGATGTACACCAATCAAGGTTAGTGTTCACCACATAGAATCTTGTTTGATTTGGCATGGTTAGAGTTATTAATTTACCTAACATATATATTATATATTAATATGGTATTTGGTTTTTCAAAATGTTAACTGAACAAAAAGGCAGTTACTTCATAGAAGATGCCATGTAAAGAGCTGACATGTTTTTAATTTGACCCAAATTGTTGACAAATAGTTCAGTTATTGATAAATAGTTCAGTTATTGATAAATAGTTCAGTTATTGATAAATACATGTAGTTCAGTTACCACTACATAGGTATATTCCATTTTTCATTTGTGACCCAGTCCATACCAGATGCTGAAAATATTTTAACAATGTTTGCACACCATATACAGCTACATGTACTTGTGCGATTCGCTAGATTTATGAAAGAAAATCCTGCACATTCTAACATTTGAATCATACTGAGTTCGTGATTCGGTTTCAGCATGGAACAGAGCAAAGGCTGAAATCCAAGAGGGGAAACAGCAGAGAAGAGGTAAGTTGCTTGCCTCATTCAGATTTCACAATCCATCTCTACTGGCTTTAGTACACCTGTGCAACCCATTCTGACAAAAGGAGTCGCAAGTCACCAGAGCCACTTTTGAGTCAGAGACCTTTATAAGAATCTTGCAGTCGTGAATAGTGTTTTTGCATTGCTGGTGTCTCAGAGGATGTTCATTGTTTTTTTGATATTGTTGTAGGGAATGCACAAAAAAGGTGCCACAGCTGGGGGCTGTTGAATGTGAAACAAGTTTTTCTTGAGGATATCATGCTACTTGGCTGCTAAAATGCACTTAAACATTGTTGAACAGCTGGTAGATTTATTACCGACATTACAGAAAAACAGCAAGTTCAATTACTCGGACAGACCTCTTGCACCCATCCTCATGTGTTCAGTCACAAAATGTGCCTCCCAGTTTCATGGAAAGACACATGCTTTCTTGTGCACTGTACCCAGTGTACTCAATTCACTGTACATGTAGTCAGTAAGGTCACAAATTGTGGTTAACTGATGAACTTTGTTTTCCCAGCTGATTCAACGTCACCAATCACGGTGGAATATCTAGACAAGAGGGAACACCCATTATTTCAAAGTAAGTTCCAGTGCTTCATTGTTTTTTGCAAACAGTGTGAGGGAATGTACTTATTGCATAACCATACCCTCAGGTGCATTTGTCTCTTGTTTAATCATGGTTTTGTGCTCATTCAGTTGAAAACGTGTCTTAGTTCACTGTGCAAATCACGCATGTGAACCAGCAGGCACATGTAATATGTGACCTTTCTGGGTTATTAGATCACACTATTTCATTTCAATGAAATTTGAAATCAAAATTTCAAAGCCTTGCCATGCCTGTTACTCAAAGTTATGAGTAAGTGTCATATTTTCTTTTGTGTCACTTTGCAGATTTTGAGCCCATGGATTTGGAGAAGGAACAGCTGGCCTACATGATGCACAAAAAGGATACCACGTAACATAGGCCTTTGCACATGTTCCATGTAAAGTCTATCTTTTAAAAAACCCTATTGAAAAGTGTGTGTTCTTGATCTTTTGGGAAATTGATTGATTGTGCATGTTGGTGAAACCCAGAGAAGTCTTTATAGAACTGACGTGATTGACATTGTAAATGCATGAATGATATTCTGAAAATAACATCCAGCCAATTTTTGGTTCTGGGTTGGTTTAATGGTTTGAAATATTGTCTGCCAGTGATACATTTCAACTCGACTACCATTTCCAATGTTTGTAGCATTGATCACAAGGTGACATGTAAGCAGAGGTGTAAGCCAAGATTTTTTGGGGGGAGGGGTACTTAGGGGCCTCATTTTCCAGAGGGGGGGGCACTCAGTGGGCTCGTTTAGAGTTAAAACACTGACCGTCAGCAGATTGTTTCCTCCTCTAATTTCTGTGTGGTGGTGGTGGTGGTGGGGGTATACATGGGGGTACAGGTCTTCAGCGGAGGGTGTGTGTGCCCCCCTTAGTTACATGTACATGTAAGCCAGTAACTAAGTTACATGCCTGTAACAGTTTCTAAATATCTAAGAATAAATGTATTGGTGAATACAGAGACCACCAAATAGGGTGGATAACAAAGCCAGCAATGGAGTGCAAACAGTATTTTAGAGGCCACAGTCACAGTGGATTCACATTCCTCTTTGCCACTTTCTGTGACTTCATCCAGATTAAAGTTTACTTTCCAAGAGAGCTGAAATGGCTCATTTAAATTTTTCTTTGGAAAGAAAACTCAATTTTTCCACGATACGTAGTTATGACCGTTTACAGGTTTCAATCAAAGTGGTGACTGAAATTATGACAGTGGCCAATTGGATTTCACAAAATAAAAAGCAGAACTGTTGAAGAGTCTATTACAGATCAACCACTGGACTGGACAGAAGTGAGGGATTTTATCTGATTTGTTTGAGTACATGTAGGCTGGGAGTTGAAGGTGAATCACATTATATTGGACCCTGGACCCATGAGAACTTTCACTCAACTACAGCACTGGCATGACTGGTGGAAAAGTATTGGAATGCACAACCTTGCATTTTTGTAAGTAAAATTACCCATCCTGCCTTCCAACCGTGTGTGCCCTACTTTTACCTAATCTTCCTGTAATCTTATAGATAACGTGTATATTTTAAAGGTTGAACAGATTTTAAGCTATAAGTTGTACAAAACTTATTAGTTGTGTGATTATAAATGAGTAGTAGTTGGTAAAACAGCCTTGGTGTGAACAGTGTATTCAGGTCAGACTCAGTCACGAAAGAATGATTTTGGGAATTGTGTTTTCAGAAAAGAGAAATAACGCGGATGTTTTGCTGTGGAACTGCCAAGTGTCATGTTTTTTACTTGTTAGTTCAGTTGTCTTTTCTCGGGGCACTGGGTTGTATGAGATCCTGTGACAGCTTCCGAGTACCTTACTGTCTAGAACATCGCCTGCTGTACATGTATGTGGCTGCATATCTCATTGGAAATCTGCTTTGGCAAGTTTTTTGTGTTTGTCTTGGAAAAGTTCAAAAGCTTTAAAAAAGTTAACCTTGTCCCTGGCAGGTTCAATTCACCTCGTTTTTTATTCATATTCTTTGTACATGCTGATAACTTGGCATATAATGTGCCATTTGGTTCCATTCTATCTTCAACCAGGTTGGGTTAGGTGTTGGGCTTACCAGATCATGCAGAAAAAAGAGAACAAACCTGTATAGGTTGATAACATGACATCCCCCAGTTGTCAAATTTGACAGCGATACACATGTGCATAGGATGATTTCTAGATTTTAAAAGAATTTATATTTGTTGATTGAAGAAGGGGTACACTTCATCCATTGCGTTTTGTTCATGTACATCTGTATAATGTGAATTTGTGGGCTACTTTGGCTGACATAAACTTTAACCGTGAAAGTATTTCTATGAAAAACATGTTTTACACTTGGAGAATTTCACAGGAAAGCTTTTTATCCAAATATATTTCATGGCTTGACGCTCTCATGAGTTTTCTGTTCTGCAGAAGAAGAGGTTTGGGATGCAGTGCCTTTCCAAAAACAACCCTGTGTCAGTGTGCAGATTTTGTCTTCTCCCTTTTAAAAAATTTTCCTGAGCCTGTATACGTGCATGCTTTAGTTTCTGAGCAAGATTCTTGGAGTGATTAAGTATTGATAGGTCGCTGATTACGCACAGTCGGAATACAAATGTTATATTTCGTACTTCCTAATCCAATTACATGGAGGTGGTTATAAGCACCTGTTTAGTGTTTTACAAACTGGGAAATGCCCAGGGTTCTGTGAAAACAAATTTGTGCAATTTGTTCTTTCTCGTCATTAGTAGAGTCGCTCTTACAGGAGGGTCTCTGTGTTGTGAACAGGTTTGACTTAATTTGATTGAAAATGCCTTTCTGGTTGACTGGGGATATGAAATATTCATTGATTTTGATGGCAACAAAATTGAATGTGTATCAAAATGTGTGTACTTGTTTAAAATTTACACACGCAGGATTTTTTTTAAGTTATAAATTAAGATATTCGGATTTTAAATGTTTCCTGTCAATTAAAAGGAATGGATATTATTTGAACAGAATTTTGAAATGAAATGTCCCATTTGATTGCTATTACATGTAACTGTTTACTGAAAATAAAGTTCAACCACTGACTGTGCGTTTCATGTGTTTGTGTTTTCATTGTCAAAAAGAATGCAGATTTTTGGCCTTTGAGCCAGTATTTATAGTAAGCGAACACCTTACCATCATTACAAAATTAAAAGAAAAACACTCTGTATAGTCTCTTACTAATGTGGCCTCTGATTAACCGTCGCCGCTTGTAAGTGCAGAACTACCGTCAGTTGTTGATATCTCAAAATACTATTACCACCGAAAAGTTAGCACAAAAAAGATCATTGCACTGCACTAAAAAAGGATACCAGCTTTCACAAACCTAATTAATCAGAGAAGTAGGAGGTTTTGCAAAGTGAGATATTACACATTCCATGTACATGTAATGCATGGGGCTCTTGAAATTAAGCGGAAGGCCCCTGAAGCGTGATAAATAAAGACTCAATATGTAATGAAATATAATGAGTTAATGTACATGTAGTTGGAGAACTTTGATAAACTAGGCCAAGTTCATGGTTTTGGAAAGGCCAAGAGAGGGCGCAAATGTTGGGCGCCTGCGCGCGCATACTCGCTTAGCTTCACGATAACTGCATTTTTCCACGTGGCCGAACTGGAGAGTTACAAGGTAAGTTTCACTTTTAGTGTTAACAGAGTTTGGAAATATTCTAGCAGTAATTTTGCATTTAGACGATCATTTACATGTATGATGCTGACTTGTGTTGAGTGAATTTGTGTGGAATGGGATAGAAAGCTTGAACTTGAGTTGAGGAGTCGATGAAAATTTCTGTCGAAAACCGGTACTGCGGTAGACCTACGGCGGTAGACCAAAAAAATATTCAGTTAATTAGGCCTATGGGTGTTCACTGCCTTTAGCACCCTGTTCCTATTGTAAGGGAACAAATTCTACTTTTTTGAAAAAACTTATCTAAACAAGTTGTTGGTGATGTCCTCTTTCATATCACTGCCAGAAAGAAAAGAAAACGGGTTTTTTTTGGGTTTTGGAGGGAAATAACGCACCTCCCATTTTCGATCATTACAGCACTGCAACTGCGCAAGCGCGCCAACATGAGCTTAGATTTCAGACTTTATTTCCCTTTAAAAATTCTCCAAAGCCTCCGATGAGAAAAGAAAAAAAGATTCCTACTTAGGCCTATACAATTAGAAACCAACATTAAAAAACAATTAGGGTATAAAGCATGAAATTTAGGGGTGTCAGGTCAACTCGCCCCCTGACCGACTCGCCCCTTACCGACTTGCCCCTTACCGACTTGCCCCTTTCCAACTCACCCCCTTGTAAACTCGCCCCCTGAGCGACTCGCCTCTTACCAACTCGCCTCCTGGCCGCCTCGCCCCCTGAC
>NW_019091401.1:443957-459827 GCF_001949145.1 Acanthaster planci
AGGGGGCGAGTCGGTCAGGGGGCGAGTCGGCCAGGGGGCGAGTTGACCTACAATCCCTCTAGGCAAAAAAAAAAATAGTTCAAGCCGGTTCAAACTCACACACAAGTGGTTCCAAACCTTCCACCTTGACCACTTGGCCACAAGTGTTCAGCAATCCAGGTAATTTTAAAATATATAAACTGTGGTGATGATCAGCTACCTCATCACACTTGTGCAGTTCAGTGCCGTAACGATAGAAAATGAGAATTGTGTAAGGACTGCCGTAACGATAGCCACTTCATTTGACGTAAAACAATAATGACACTTTTCAGCTAGAATAGTGGAAGTCAGAGAACTGTAAAAACATGGGACTCGTAATGGACTTGGAGGCCGTGATTGCCCACCGGTCTTTTAAACTGTTCCCCTTCCCAACTAACATAAAAGATTCTGCTGCATGCCAAAGATGGAACAAACTACATGTAATCCAAAGGAGTGACCCCAAGATGCAGAAAAACAGGGTAAATAAGAAGCATGTCAGACTTTGCTCGAGACACTTCCCAGAGGGAGGTGCAACCCAGCTTGACATATGGGCTACTTGCAGCAGCGGAAAGTTGCAGCAAAATGTGCACCTCCCACCCGTCATCAACTGTTGCACATTTAAAAACAACAAAAGATGTCTGTGGCAAATTGATGAAGAGCCAGTTGAAGAGGACATGGTGGCACCATATGACCATGACCACCGATACACCTATAGATATGACTGCCGAGAAAGATGTTCAACTCTACAAATAACAGATTTACAGCATAGGGCTACCGGGTACATGTAGGGTGCATGAGCTAGAACAGCAAGTCATCTCACTCAAAACACAGGAAAAGCAGCTAAAATCTACGCTCAGGGGAAAACCCCCCAGATTTTTCGTGCTACCAATTTAAAGTGTGACAGTGACATGAAACATTGCATGTGTACTGGCCTGAGATCAGTGGAGGCATTTAATGATAGAGCCCCAAGCAAAGAAAATGTGTTACTGAACAAGCTCATCAAAAGCCCCAAGAAGAACATTCAGTAAGTCACCAAAGAAGATGGGGCCCAAGTGTAAGCTGAATTTGAAAGATGAGTTTTTGTTGACACTAATGCGCCTCCCTTGGGATTGACCATTAGTTTTTTGTTATTCCTTTTTGGAATTGAACACAGTTCTTGTTCAGAAATTGTTGCTACATGGATTCGAGTCCTAGCCATTATTCTAAAACCACTAATAGTAGGGCCAACTAGGACAGCAGTACGGGAAACAATGCCAAAGCAGTTTCGGAAAAAAACATAACCTGCGATGCATAACTGACTGCACCAAATTCTTCATTGAGCGCCCTAGGTCACTTGAGTTGCAGGCTGCCACTTGGTCTGATTACAAAAAGCACAATACAATTAACATGCTTGTTGATATGACACCCAATGGACAAATCTCATTCCTCTCGAAGGCATATCGTGGACGGGCCTCTCATGTTTTCATAGTTCGAAACAGTGGATTCTTGTTCTTGATTGAGCCCGGTGACATGCTAATTGCAGACAGGTTTTCCCATTCAAGAAGTTCTAATACTCTGTCATGCGTCCTTGGAGATACCTCCAGCAGCACAGGGAAATCGGCAGATGACCAGAGAAAATGTCCAAAAAACAAAAAGTGTCGCCAACTTGAGAATTCATGTTGAATGTGCTATCAATTGCGTGAAAGACTTCAAAATTGTTAATGGTACATTGCCCATTACTCTTACACCTTCTACTGATGACATGTTATCAATTTGTACAGCTCTGGTGAACTTACAGCCTGATTTGCTCAGGTAATAAGGTTTAATCCTGCTGTATCCATTTCTACAGGGACAAGCATTCAGTTGCAGTCATTTATGTATCAGAACAGTGCAGTTATTTATGAGTAATACTAAAATGCATGCACCTGTGTTTAATTCTTAGTTAACTCCATGGCTGTAGACACTAGCTGACTTAAACTTACAATTAAAAGTTACCCTGTTTTACTTTTGTTTCATTGTTATCTTCACAAAGACAATATACATTGTACACTGAAAAATTGTTAAATCTTTCTTTAAATTGACCTGTTTAAAAGGTCATTTATTTAATAACAAGAACCTCCACACTGTACCTACATGTACATGTATGTTTAAAGGCGGTTTGGCATTGGGAAAAACCAGCATTGAGAGACTTTCCTCTTGCAAAAGGACATAAATCGAAAGTTTTCAGTCATACAGACACTGGCTATCAGAGCTGTATAGTTTAGCAAGGTTTTAGAGAATTCAATTTGCATGTGCAAAGATAAATATTTTAGTTCACCATGCCATTTAACTTTCAAGGGTTTATTTGCGAAAAAGAAGATGTGTTAAGAGCCGCAGTGAGTTTAATACAAATAATTTTTAACACCACATTCCCATCCAGAAATATAGATGTCTAAATTTACACTGGAAAATCGTGACAGCATAAGAAACCATTACCCCCTCCCCGAAAAAAAATNCGTGTGGGTTGATTGGACATAGATTGGGCCCAAGACAAAATTCAACAGGCATTTCTCTTTCCCCAGGATTACAGGCAGTCCCGGTATGTAGGGATGGTCTAAAGACACAGACAAAAATTACAAAACCAGTCCCCATCTGGGTTTTGTTTTATGTTTTGACATACCCAGTGGTACCACCCTCTGCAACTGTGGAAGCCTATGCTGTAATCTGACTGGGCTTTGATGTCTTGCTCACTTTTGTATCTTGGAGCATATGGCACACAAATACAGGCAAACTGTCATGGGTTTCTTGACCCTCTTTTGCCTAGTCCTTTTGGATACTGCTTATTTGCAATGTTCCGGAGGTACCGCCTGCAACATTGGGAATGTCCTTTTGTGTAGGTGATGCAGTTACTGTTGCTGTACATGTACTGGCGCTTGGTACATCACATATAGGGAGATTTTGTATCTTGCAGTGGACAAGTTCAGGGGCAATGTATTCTTTAATGAACTGTTCAGCTTCTGCCATCAAAGATGCCCACTTTTCTTGTTTTAGATCTATTTGCTGCAAATGATAACCACCAGTTGTAAAACAAAATAATCACACCACTCCCTTCCTGTGACCCCTATCTGTGACGGTACCTGGAAAAAATACTCATTTTTTTCAGTTTAGTTGTCTTCATTTTAGGAGGAGTAGGCTTTTCCATGGCTATGCTGTGGGGACACTTTATTTTCAGTAATCCTAGCCCATAACAGGTACAAGTAACTAACCCATCAGGCGAAGCACCCAGGAACACCTTCTGTGGATGAACAACGATTCCACATTCTGAGACCTGAAAATGTGGATGACCCTTCTCCTTTTGAACCATTGCATAAGCTTTCCTTGCAACTGGTTAAGTCAATCGTCCATACACTGTACCTTAGGTTTAGAGTATTTGGATTTAAAAGTCCATAGCCCATTACTTTTTTGATGGTGATCTGGATTCTTGCTGCATGATGAGTTGTCGTCATGCATTGTTGCATTTCTTGTGACAACCCTTTTGATTGCAGAAGCAGTTATCAATCCAGAACGATATTGCACCCATGCACATGTATTGTTTTCAGCTTGCCCACATGTCTCATTCTCTAGCAACCTAAATCTCAGCAGAAGGACGGTAAAGATTCTAGAAGAGCATAGACAGTTTCCTTTGATGCAGCAAGCTCTGAAAGGCTAGGGAGTAAGATACAATCATGTGATGTCTCAAATTGACGTTTGCTTGTGGTGGGTAGCTTGGAGTATCATCATATTTGTTGTTGATACCTGAACACTGTGGAGTCCTTACAGGTTGGATACACTGCATCAAAAAGACCCTCTGACATTGCGGTCATCTTGTTTACGACTGGATTAACCCTAGGGTGTGTGCAAAATCATATTAAAATTGGAAGATTCAGGAATGTTAGGGTTGAAGAGCTTTCTTACTGCTCTGTTGATTGGATTTTTTTTCCGGGAAAAAATACAAACTGATTACCGTGTTCAGAAGATACTTAAAGCAAAGCCAACAAATACAAATTCAGTTGATTCTCCCCACCTACTGTACATCCTTTACTGAGGCCGCAGTTGTTTTTTAAATAATTTTCATTTTTATATTGCCCTAAAAGCTTCAAAAACCAAGCGAACATTAATGAAATGCAGTTGACTCTACTTACCAGCTGGATATCAAATAAACAGCCCCCAGCCATTTTGGTAATAAATTCTTGGCAGTTATGTTGGAAAAAAAAATAAGACTCTCATTCTCATTTTGAAAAACATGACAATCAATTGACATTGTGTACTTGGCCTAACTGAAAGTGCGCACTTCATACACGGCTCATACATGTACATGTACTGTACCTCCTTTCTCACTGCTCGGTTTTGCCCATTCCATGTCACACACTGGTTTTGCCTTTAATATGGAGCTAGCCCCCCACTGTAGATGTTCCATGTACAGGCTTGAGATGTACAACATGTACAAGGAATATCATTTCCAGACGAAGCACCAGTCATAAATGCATGGCCCAGCTTGAAGATCAAGGCAGTGACGTGGTTGCATGTCGATCCAAGTCTGGGTAAAGTAAAAAAATAAAGTAAATAAAACTTAATTGTATACCAATACACTGAACTTGCACCAGGGAAATTGTCCCAAAAAAGGGTAGCAGTGGTGTAGCTGCTCCCCCCTCCCACTAAAGACTTGTCCCGCTCCACTAGAACATGATGCATGATGGGAGTACCAAAAAATGTGGGGATACCTATCGTGCTCCCATCTACAAAATTTATATTTGCCAGGCCCCCCATGCAACTTTACGCTAGCTACCAAGGGGGAGAGAGAGTGAATAGGATGTGGGCCTGCATAGTGCACATTTTAATTAGCCTGGGATATATTGTTTACCGCTTAATACAAAATAAAATTACAATAAAAAATACAGTATAAAAATACAAAAACTCTCCTGGCAAAGCCACGACAGTAGGTGCTGTAGATCTTGCCTGAAGACTTTTCCACAGCAACCCAGACAGTGTGTGGAATGCTCTTTATGGCTTGTAACTGGGTGCTAGTTGCTTTCACAAAGCAAATATTACTCTGTAGTGTGACAGCATGGTAGAACACTTCATTGATCCACTTCCTTATAATTGGTAAGCAATCACTGTGGCAGAGTTTCTGCTCTCTGTCCCTTCCGAACAGAACGTGTACTTGGCTGACTTTAATACACAAGGGCTAGGGGTTTCTTTCAGTAGGCACTCCGCAATTTCAAAAGTAGCTCATCACTGGTGGCCAATGTCTCACTCCATGCTTTTCATTTAACCACTCATGGTCAAGTCAACCAGGGGATCTGGTAGATTTCTTCCATTGATATGCAGAAGCTTAGCATATTGAAATGATCTCAGTCTGTCTTTGCTACCTCGTCCGGATTTTCCTGTATGCCAAACTGTACAGCGCTGTACGCCAATGCCTTTAACTCAGCTTTTCGTCCTGTAGTTTTTAGTCCTTTTACCCTCAGAAAGTCTTTCAGTGTTGGCACTTTCTAATGCTGAATCTCCTCTAAACGTGGGCTAGCTGTTTCAGAATTCATGACAAATCTAATTTCATGAATTTTGACATCAATGACACAGGTTTGTTGACCATTTTGCTGTAATCAAAAGGCACGACCACATTGTTTCCAGTGGCAACACGTTGTTTATCTTCTAAAATGGCGGCATATTACCCACAGCGCATTGTGCACTGAGATTACGAATAGGCTACTAAAAATCTTCCAAGCTAGTATCAAGACACTTTAGCATACCTGTATTAAAGTACATGTATTTTCAGAATTCTAACATTGCATACATGTGCACTCTATTTCGGCCTATATTGGCCTACTGACATGTGCAAGAGCCTTGTAATTTGGGCAGGCCAGGCACTTGAAAAACTTGGTTCCCGATATACTTGTACTTCTGTGTTAAGTTGTCAGTTGCTGTGGAAATCAGTGGATTTGCAAAGACTCGGACTTGAACTTAGACCTTCTGGACTTGGACTCGAACAATGAGAACTTGCATGGCTACAAGGACTTGGCCCAAGCCCCTCTCCCTGATTTTTAACTTTATTTTACTGTGCAAGACTGGCGGTCTATGTGTTTATATGTCTGTGGTGCCGCGGTGCAAAATGGGAAAACAGAACGACACGACAATGTTTAGAACGCCCCTTGGTATGTTTGTAAAGGTAGGCTAATTGTCCAAGTACAAAAGGATTTGCAAGGAATCATGCAAATACATTCTGTTCATGGAATTTTGAAAGGTCCCATAATTGACTTAGTAGTTTACATTTTAATGAGTTGAAGTTTGTACTGTAGCGTGACATGTTACAGCAGACTGCCAGAAGTCTGTCATGTGTCTGTGCTGGGTCCGATGTCTACAAGCAGGGTGGACGTTGGACCCTTCAGTTCTGGGGGTAGATAAGTGACACAAATTCTGCTTTTTTTAATCAAAATTTTCCTTGAGAATGAGAGCAACCATTAAGCTTGAGGTACCCAGGCTAAGGAGGTTTTTACACCAAAAATCACGAAGGATTTCCTCATCATTCTTTCGTTTTCTTCCCAACGATTGCACCATACCGCACGTGTAGTGACAGCCAAGGGCCAGTTTAGCCGAGCTAGTTCTGTATGTCATTTTGACTATTTTTGGAGGTGGCAGTGTTTAACCAGTCACAGCTAGCACTGCACTTGGCCTGATGGTATCACTTACATGTAAGTCACACAGCTCAGAGGCCACTCATGTGATAATGACAAGATTCCACCCCCTCCTCGATATATGGACAAACTGACCTTAAATTGGCCATGATTGGCACCTGCATGTGCACTGAATGTGTGATGTCCTGAATATGAAAAAAAGCACTTTGCACCATTGGTGGTCAAAGCCACATGCAGTATACTTACGAAAGCACAAAACTGGACTGGTTCCAATCTCCCGGACATAGAATTTCATTTTGTAGTGTCCAGAACCAATACCTCGAATGCGTTGTTTTTTCTTCAGAAAATACAGCCAATTGCGTACTATTCCTATTTGAAAAAAAAGTTCTTTTCCTCTGCTTCTAAAACTACTTCTTATGTGTTCTACGTTCTCAAACAAGTTCAGGTGAAATGAAAGCGTCCTTTACAAAATTTGTTGCAGAAAACATCTAGAAAAGAAAGTTTTACCAGCTAGATTTCTGTCTCGAACTTTGCCATTTTTTAACGGTTTGTTAAAAATCACGAGAGTAAAAAATCAACCAAAAAATACCAGGTGATACATTATTCTGTGCACGTGATTCCAAATACTTGTTTGACAGTGCTGTAAACATTAGCATCCAATGTATGTTTAATCAAAATGACTTTTGGAGTTTCCATTTTTTTTGTAAATTGGCCAAAAACTAAATGCATATTTTCCCTTGTTGTAGATTACACCATAAGTGCACGCACACGTATGTTGCGAACTCAACTACGTGGGCGTAACAGAAATGTACATGTATGTGATGTAATGGGTTTGTCAACAGCTGATTGCTCGCAGTACAGCTGAAAAACTTGAGGCAAATGTTACACAAGTTTCACTCGTTAATTCACGGAAATTATTATTTATGAACTAATTTTTTTGAAATCTAGAAATTCTTAATTAGAAAATCAGCTTACTACAATGGCTCTGGCTGACGTTTCAAATATACGAGAAAAAAATTGGAATTGGAATCAGTTAAACCGACTCAGAACTAGCGTAGAAGTGTTGTCACTTCTGACGATCCCATAAGTCCAGAGTAGAAGCTTAGAATTATACTATGAAAGTACATGTAATTTTGTAGTTTCCCAATATACAAGGTGGACGACTGCATGACCACAATTCACTAGAATTATAGGATTTTTTTCGCCGGAATTTGACCATGGAGTTATTTTTGAGATCCAGAATTAGGGAAGCGACTGTACATATGCATTATCCACTCGTACTGCACCCATGTATGTAGGCCTACGTACATGTACATGTAACCCCAAACCATCCGCTAGATGGCGAGTTCAGATTCAGTAAAAAAAGAAAATGCCCCAGAGAAAAGATCAGCTTTTGATGATCTCCCTGTAATAGTCTTGCCTCCATTTCAACATGAGGAAATCTGATTCAAGGAATCTGGAGAAAGGGCCCAGGAAATACCTCAGATTGCACCACAGCACATCTATGTGTAGAATCCAAAATTTCCCCATGTCGTAATGGCTTTGCGCTCTGCACTGGTATCATGTGCCGCCCTGCTTTAATAATAGGCTGTGAAAAACACTGCTTGATATTATTACCTCAGTTTACATACACTTAAACAAAATTTTGTTAGGAAATAATTTTTGGGCAAGTTTAGAAGTGTCCATTTTGCACTGAAGGAAAAAAAAATTGGAAAATTGAACTACAATAAAAATTTGTTTGGAAAGTTGTAGTGGGTGAGTAAAATCAGGAGTTTTGAATTAGACTAGTAGGAGTTTGATAAAATTTCTTTTACTTTGAAATTTGAGGTAAAACTGTTGCTCCGGCAAGGCACTGGAGGCGAAAATATAAAACTGCGTCAAAGTTAGGGGGCTTCAACAATAAATGAAGGATGTTGTTGTTGTGACAACAGTAAAAGCTGAAGGGGTGCATTGTGTTGTTTTTATTGTAGGAGGAAGTCATCAACAGAAGATGATGGAGCAAGGAGTGGCCAATGAGTGGGCAGCATCAGTGGAGAGCACAGAACCTGAGTAAGTTCCTTCCCAGCACCTGGTTATTCAGTGACAAGCTGGATTGAAGGTGAACTTCATTCCTGCAAGTTTACTCATTTCCCCCGTATTATTAGAGGTGTCTTAATGCCAACCTTCCCAGATCCTTCAAAATCCACCAGGAGATTTGTGGAAGATTGAGGAAGGTAGAGCCCAGCCCAGCCTCTTTGGCTTCAAATGGGACTTGATGTATCCGTAGAATTTTGGAGAATGTATTTTTCTGGGGATGATTTAGTATTCAGAAAGGTTTCGAGGAACCACCATCTTTCTGTGCTGTCCTTACATCTTGCTGCCCAATAATCTTTACTTTGTCTGCACTTTGACAGCTCTGACAAGTTTGGTCTCACAGAAAATGATGATGACTTTGATGTTGGCCATAGCACAGACAGTGAAGGTAAGTACATTTGTCCAAAGACTGTGTGTAAAAAGGCCCTAGATATCCGAAACAAAATGAACAATTCTATACAAAACCTTTGTACTGTGACTTCCTTTGACAAATTTGATTATTCAATGCAGCTTTCCACTAAGGAAAGATACTGCTTACATTTTATGTTCATTTTTTCAATATTTTATGATGAAGTCACCACTCACTGCATAAGTTAACACCTAGAGTCAGTGATGACGTTCATATTTTATCTCCTATTTGTTCTTCTCAAGAAGCGGGCTCAAGAGAGACTCAGGTTCCAGTGAGGACCCAAGTGACAGCCACTCTGACAGTGATGAGGAGCAAGAACAGTGGATGGAGAAAACAGCAGGTAGATAAGCTGTCACTTGTCAGTCATTTTTGCACTCTGTGAAGAAATCAATTTTTGTAGGTAGATTTGGCCCTGGTACTTCTAACATACCACCTCACAGCCAGCAGCAATCCCCCAAGAATTGGGCTGTCCAATGCTGGATTTTTTACAAACTTTGTATGCATGACTTTCCTTCTCAATACAAACATTAAAGTTTTATCTCAATCTGTCATATGGTTTGACAGTCACTTGGAAGTTGGGAATGGCAGCGGAAAAGTATACATTCTTGGTTGACCTCTCTCAGACAAAAAAAGGTGCTGTGCGAGAATGGTATGTTGGATTTTCACAAAATGGTGTTGGAATGACCAAAAAGAGTTATTAAAAAAACTCCAGAAGGCTTCTGGAAAATATGCACCTGGATAATATTGAAATATATGTTAAAGGGGGTAGATTCCCTCACCCCTCCCACCAGCTCTGTTGGGTAAAACTCAGAGGTTCTTCAAGAAATTTCCACTCACACAGCCAGAGTTTTCACAATTTGTTAAGTTGAAAAAGCAGTCAATGGGTATCTCTCCTGACAGAATTACATAAGTCTGTGGCAAATGACTGAAGCCACTCACTTGTGGCTTTAATCATCTAGCCACAACCTCAGCCTCAGCCTTTTGGACATCGCCTCAAAACCGCAACTCTGCTGGGGACATGCTAAAAAGTACATTTATTACAATGTATACAGACATAACTGCTCCTTTTTGTTTCTGTATTTTTACCAGGTGTTCAAGGTGATAGCAGGGTAGTCAGTCCCCTGCTTGTGGGCTCATCTTCTGGCGTCACTAGCCTGATAGAGGAAAGCGATAGCAGCGTAGCTGGTCCCCTGCCTGTGGGCTCATCTTCTGGCATCACTGGCCTGATAGAGTAAAGTGATAGCAGCGTAGTTGGTCCCCTGCCTGTGGGCTCATCTTCTGGCATCACTGGCCTGATAGAGTAAAGCGATAGCAGCGTGGTTGGTCCCCTGCCTGTGGGCTCATCTTCTGGCATCACTGGCCTGATAGAGTAAAGCGATAGCAGCGTAGTTGGTCCCCTGCCTGTGGGCTCATCTTCTGGCATCACTTCCCCAGTAGAGTAAGCCATCTCTTGATTTCCAACAAGAAAGTTATGATTTTGGTTGTCGCAACATTTTGTTCAAAGGTACATGTACAGTCCACCATTTTTCTTTTGTGGATTATTTTCCTTTGAAAAGCAACAAAATTACTCAGTCTAAAGAAGGGAACGCAAGAATGAACCTGATGAAGATGAAGTGTCAGCTTAATAGTGAATGCTCCATATTCTGAGAAAACTATTCTAGGACTTAGATTTCAGATCAAAAGTGGCTGAGTCGTGTTTTAAATTGCACCTAAATTCAGCATCAGAGAAACATTCTCATATTCAGTCGAATGCAGCTACACCTTGTCACCCCCTGAACTGATGAATTATAGAAACTGCTAGTGTCTGTGAATCTTGTCAACACTTGCACGCATTTCTAATAGTAACTTTCCAAAAACTGAGAAGGTGCCTGCTTGAAATCATTGTTTCTTCATGATGACCGTTTGCCAGAAAGAACAGTTTTTCACAGAATGTAGTCCTCTATCACCAAGTATGCTTTTTAACAATTTTGGATACCTTTTAAATAGCTGCAAATGATAGACTGTACAGTACTTTTAACCCATTTATCCTTGTACAGGGTTCCCACAGTCATTAAAAATCCTGGGAAAAAGTTGTCCCAGAAAGTTATGGAGAACTCACAGAAAATTGGTCTGCGGTAAAGTCGGAAAAATCAAGATTGTACAAGGGTAATTTTGATGGTGGTTATAGTGCCAATGGCAGTCTTCCCGTTTATTATACCAAACAAATTTCTGTGCAGAGTGACATTAAATGCCATGGAAATTGTCATATTTTGGTTCTGGAAAGTGCAGGAAAGGTCACTGAATTTGATTTTCAGATTTCGTGGAACCTTGCTTGTAACAATCAGGGCCCAATTTCTCGGCGCTGCTTAGCACATGATTTCACGCTTACAGAGGCTCTGCATATTTCATGCATAGCATAAACAGTAAGTACAGCCAAATGCATCCTAACCTTGGAGGAAAGATTTGCTTAACTTTAGTGATGTAACAACAGAAATCTCTATCTGCAAGCAACCGTAAGCACAACCACCCTGAGCACCGCCATGAAATAGTGCTCAAGGTTAGCACATTTTCTGCTAGTTCGCATGATTTTTCTTCTGACCGTGTTAAGAAGCCCCATGAAATTGGGCCCTGACCCCACCCAGCCTGTCACACCCTGCACTCCCCAGCACCCTATGGTTTTACGGATTTAACTGCGACCCACAATTAGAGTCTGTGTTGATGGGTTGAAACGTAGATGTTTTGGTCATTTAGGGAAATTTTTATTATTACAGTGGACTGAAAAACTTTAGGTGACTTTTTCTTGTTTTTTTTTCATTTTTCCCTGTGTTTAGATTTGGGAAGGCCTCATTGCCAGGTGAATGTCCTGCCATGGCTGCCTACATGAACGTTGAGGCTGGCTAGTGTTATGGTGCCAGTGGACTGACCGATGACATCTCCAAAGTGAAGAGGCAGGTTACGTCATAAATAGCACAGGTAAGAATCCTGTGTTTCATATCATTGCTGGCTTTCTGCAAGGATGAATCTGGGAAAGGGAGAAGGGGCCAACTGGGGTTATTATGACCACAAAAGGAGCAAAAATTGTTTTCATTTGAAAAATGAAAGGATATTTCGGTCCATTTTACTTCCCTTCTTTTGAAAAGTGAAAATGTAGCTAACTCCTCAAACGACTTTAAAAATTAAAAAAAGTTGGCCCCCAGAATCAAGTTTGTTCCTGCTCCTCGAAAAAGCAGTTGGGTCTTGGATCCACCCTCAGGTGCTTGTGGCTAGCTTTTAGGGCAACCCTGACCAAGGGATGGTAGTGTGCATTGTCTCAACCAAGCAAGATGATAAGGATGAGGTTAACCACTTCCTGCCGGGGACTCCGGAATCGGAGACATATGGTCTATATGCGTGGCCGGGGTCTCCGAACTTGGACAAAGGAAACAGGGCCCTGTAACAAAAGACCGTACCCCGAACAAAAGACCAGGCTGCTGGGCATTACCGACATTTTTCACTCTCAAAAGTGGGGATAATCCAGCCTTGTTTTGAAACCGTATACCAGGGTTTGGGGCATTGACAGCGAGCGGTTTACCACTGGGGACAAAAGCGCTCCACCACCGCTCCACCACCGCAGGGATGACCCACACAGCACCACTGCACGCTAATCTGGCCCCTATTGAAAAGAGGTCAGCAGTGCACTGAGGCAGGTTCGTGAACAAAAGACAGTTATACAACACTGCACAATCTGGGCTCTGTTTACAAGGCTGCAGGCCTGGCTGAAATACTCAGGCGTCAATGAAGGTCACCTGTCAACTTAGAGTAGTGCCTAAAAATTACTTTGTGCGGCTATAAATGACCGTTAAATGAAATGATGAATCTTTGAAGGATTTTGAAAATGGAAAAAAATGATAGTCATGCCGGCCCCGCATCATCAACATTGAAAAATGCCCAGGCATGAAGTGGTTAAACCCTTGTAACCAGGGCAAGCTAGTTGAATGCACCCACTGTACTGGAATTGTTCACAATTCCCTGGCCTAAAGTTCCTTTTCTTTCATGGTTCGTTGCTGTTTCATGATAAATTACCATTGATCATTGGTCCACATTTCCTGAGACAAATTCAAAGAGCAATTTGGGTTTCATAGTTTTAATAGTAAAACTCATGAAATGAAGTGTCTAATCATAGGCATAAATACCTTTAGACCAACAACAGCAGGGGCATAATTCAAGGAAAGTTTCCATTTTTAATAATGATGAGCAAATGGCTGCCTTGTCCCCTGGGGTTTTATGATTTGCTCTGCAGCACTGCTCTACACTAGAGAAGATGGATTGGGGGCAACTGTGGCAATTGTCCATCTAACATTATTTGGCCCTGTTGGTCTTTCATTAAAGTTCTAACCCGGCGCAGTTCAATTTTTCTTCCTCTTAATATTGCCCATTATTACAAGCCATTAGTAGAAGCCAAGGTGCACATTATGTGAAATTCAGAGAAATTCCTGTTTAGTGGATGTATTGAAAGCAAATTTAACATATTTTCTCAAGTTTCATCTGATAGAGCACTGAGAACTGTTTTCAAAACATTTTTAAAAATTAAACTCACATACATTATGAGGATTTGTTCAGGCTTTTTGAAGGTGAGCAATGAATATGGACAAAAATTGAAGAGTTCATAGCTCTTGTTTAAAAGAGGATCAACTCAACAGACTTGTGACCACTGTTGAAATATTTCTGCCCACACTTACAGGATCAATCGTTGACTTCTGTAGGAGCTGTTGGTCCTTAGATATTTTAGGGTTGTGGTCTTCCCTGATTGATGTTACAGTGTTACTGTAAAACAGCGCCCTCACTTGTTAGGAAAGGGAGCAGACCTTTTAAGTGTTTAAAAATGTCACTTTTGATTCACTAAATCCTAAAGGGCTAGCAGTGACTGGAAAAATATTTTTAACAGAGTACAATTCACAAATGCTTTCCAAGGTAATAGGTCAACAGTGTCAAAGGAATCCTCTTGTCATAACTCTTTTTTTGACATGAAAATGGAGAGAAAGCAATAGACAATAACATTTTTTAATGAAATAAAAGGTGTAAAACAAGGAGTGTACAAGGATCCTGTAATTTTTGAAGAAGTGTCTCAATTTCTGGTGCAACTTAGTTCCTTTGTGATTGATTTCTTCCCCAGACCTCCTCCTATGAAAGCTGTGGGTATGCCCCAGGAGAAGCAGACCATGATGCTGATGAGAAGAGCGCCCTCGCCCCCTTCAACCTGGACAGAAGGAAGATGGAGGACAAGATCCTACGGGACATCACAGAGATGATTCATGAGAATGTCAAGGCGAGGAAGTAACTCCGATAGATGCCAGTCCTCGCCTCCATCACTTTTTCTCAAAATGTCCTAAAGTGAAACACATACATGTACATCATTTTGCCACAATTGTCGCATTTTCTTTGGCCTAAAATCAAAATGTTCCCATTTCCATAACGGGGGGGGGGAGTCCTAGCAAAAGAGGGTGCAATTTGCAGAAAAAAGAGGGTGCTATTTCCTATGTTGAAATGTCAGTTGATACACATACATATTTGTGTGTTCTTATTCATGTAAAACAATTCTCTTGTGTGGCTGCTTGTTTTGTTGTTGGCTCATAACGTGGCCGTTCCAATTTCGGAGTTTATTGACATCTTAACTTTCGAGTCACTGTCATCGGTCCAAATTTTTTTTTTTAAGTTTCAAGCAAACTTGTGATGTTCAGTAAAAGTGCGCAGAAAATTTGGGAGCCAAGAGGCATGTTCTGTATACCAAATTGTTCAGTATAGTGACGTTGTACTGTACTTACATCCACATTATTCATGACTTACGAGGTACTCTTTAAATTGAATAGACAATTGGTCGGTTTGCTTTCAAAGAAAGACTATTGCTTGCCTTTAATTTCTTTCTTTTCATCGTAATGCATTGAATCAAATTAATGCACATTCAAAAACATTCATGTGCATGTACTTAATTCCCATTTGGAAAAACGGTAGACACTTCAATACTACTTCTTTTGAGGAGAAAAGCTTGTAAAAATTGCACATTTTTAAATATTGAATGGTGTTCCTATTCAGGCAGCCAAATACCAGCACTGTTCAGTCAACCCAGTGGCTATATTCTGAACCTCACTTTTAACAAGTTCGCCCCCCGAACAGAGATATAGTCAAATGGGAAGAACCACTGATATTGGGCTGGATAGCTCAGTTGGTAGAGCACTGGTACAATGTTTCAGGGGTCGCAGGTTCAAATCCCACTCCGGTCAATTTTTTTTTCATCTTTAAATTCTATGTGCATTTTTTCCAAGCTGTACATCCACATTGCCAGAGCATTAGAAAAGTCTCTCACTTAAAATTATCACAAAACTGCAAGTGGCAAACTGTAGTCAGTGCTGAAAGGTCATTACTGCAAAATGTAATTTTTGAAAACACTCTATGGGCCTTACTCCGTGTACGAAAGACATATTAGATTAAAACTTTTTTTTAGTGATAAAACTAGTTTTTTGCAGCCAACATGTTTAAATTTTAACCAATTCTGTTTAAAATGTCTAAAACAATATTTTTCACGAAACACCTTTTCGTGTATTCTAAGGACCTTTTAGCACTGACATGAAATTTTTCATTTGAAAAAATACCTTGCAAAAATGTTTTGTATGTAAAACAATCATTTATTGCTATAACCAGTTAATTTCTATTTGCAAGTGAAATAAATGCTCATTTATTTAAACTAGCAGAACAACTTGTTTGTACATGTATATCTATGTGTAAAAC